>ML301518.1:0-23036 GCA_005239505.1 Nicotiana paniculata
TTTTCTAGACTTCGCTAACAATGTGCCGAACTGACCTATACAACTCGGAATGACACCAAATTTGCAGGCAAGTCATAAATGACATAACGAAACTATTCCCGATCTCGAAATTCCGTTCGGACCTCGATATCGCAAAAACACGTCCCAAACCACAATAGGAACTTAAGGAACTTCTTATTTCAATATTGGGCACTGAAACACTTCCGGGTCATCAGATACCCATTCCGAACATACGTCCAGGTCTGGAATCACCATACGAAGCTACCGTAACCGACGAAACTCGATTCCAAGGTCGTTTACCCAAAATATTGACCGAAATCAAACTTGGCCTTAAAGGCCAACCTTAAGGAACCAAATGTTCCTATGGCACTCTAAACACCTTCGAATCTCGGACCACCAGTCCCCGCAATTCATAATAATCTGCTATAGGAAGTTTCATTTAGGGGAACGGGTTCCGATAACGCAAAATGACCGGTCGGGTCGTTACATTCTCCACCTCTTAAATAAACGTTCGTCCTCGAACGGGTCTAGAATCATACATGAAAAACCGAATAAATGTGGATATCTGCTCCGCATGTCCTCCTCGGACTCCTAGGTCGCCTCCTCGACTAGTTGGCCCTTCCACTGGACCTTTACGGCAGAAACTCTCTTGGACCTCAACTGTCGGTCCTGTCTATTAATAATAACAACTGGCTCCTCCTCGTAGCCCAAACTCTCATCCAACTGAATAGTGCTGAAATCAACCACGTGAGAGAAGTCGGCGTGGTACCTCTGGAGCATGGATACATGAAAAACTGGACGAACTCCTGATAAACTGGAAGGTAAGGCCAACTCATAAGAAACCTCCCCAACTCGCCTCAACACCTCGAAGGGACCTATAAACCTCGGGCTCAGCTTGCCCTTCTTCCCAAACCTCATAATACCCTTAATAGGCAAGACTTTCAACAGGACCCTATCTCCCTCCATAAATGATACATCACGTGCCCTCTGATCCGCGTAACTCTTCTGTTTGGATTGTACTGTGCGGAGCCTCTCCCGAATCAACTTCACTTTCTCCAAAGCATCCCTCACCAGGTCGGTGCCTTATAACTTAGCCTTTCCAGGATCAAACCACCCGATAGGAGAACGATATCGCCGACCATACAAAGCCTCAAATGGTGCAATCTCAATGCTGGACTGACAACTATTATTGTAAGCAAACTCGGCCAAAGGAAAGAACTGGTCCCACTAACCTCTGAAGTCAATCACACATGCCCTGAGCATGTCCTCCAATATCTCCGACTGACCATCAGTCTGTGCTGAGGTCTATCTGGGTACCCATCTCGCTATGCAATGCTCTCTAGAAGTGCGAGGTGAACTGAGGACCCTTATCTGATATAATGGACACCGGCACACCATGCAACCGGACTATCTCCCGAATGTAGATCTGGGCCAACCTCTCAGAAGTATAAGTAGTAGTTACTGGAATGAAATGCGCCGATTTGGTCAATATATCCACAATGAACCAAACCGCGTCAACCTTCCGCAAAGTCCGAGGCAGCCCAACCACGAAGTCCATAGTGACGCGCTCCCATTTCCACTCAGGAATGGGCATCTGCTGAAGTAGGCCTCCTGGCCTCTGGTGCTCATACTTCACCTGCTGGCAATTAAGACACCTAGCCACATACTCCACAATGTCCTTTTTCATTCGCCTCTACCAGTAATGCTGCTTTAAATCACGATACATCTTCGTAGCACCAGGATGAACAGAATACCGAGAACTGAGTGCCTTCTCTAGAATCCTCTCCCTCAGGCCATCAACCTTAGGAACACATAAGCGGCCCTGAAGTCTCAAAACAACATCCTCGCAAATAATAACCTCATTGGACCTACCCTGAGCCATTGTCTCTCGTAGCTCAGCCAAACACGGATCATCATACTGCCGAGCCTTAATTTCCCCCAATAACGAAGACTGAGCAACCACATGTGGAAGAACTCGACGAGGCTCTGAAAGGTCTAATCTCACCAGGCGATTAGCCAAGGACTGAATGTCCAAGGCTAGAGGTCTCTCCTCTACTGCAATATAAGCCAAGCTACCCATACTCTCCGCCTTCCTGCTCAAAGCATCTGCTACCACATTTGCCTTGCCCGGGTGATAAAGAATGGTGATATCATAATCCTTCAACAACTCAAGCCACCTGCGCTGCCTCAAATTAATATCCTTATGCTTGAACAAGTGCTGCGAGCTACGGTGGTCTGTATAAACCTCACAAGACACTCCATACAAGTAGTGCCTCTAAATCTTAAGAGCATGAACAATCGTCGCCAACTCCAAATTGTGCACATGGTAATTCTTCTCATGAACCTTCAGCTGGCGCGAAGCATAAGCAATAACTCTCCCCTCCCGCATCAATACACACCCCAAGCCAACGTGCGAAGCGTCGCAATATACTGTATACATCCCAGAACCGGAAGGAAATTCTAGAACTGGTGCTGAGGTCAATGCTGTCTTGAGCTTCTGAAAGCTCGCCTAACACTCATCCGACCATTGAAACGGGGCATTCTTCTGAGTCAATCTAGTCAATGGAGCTGCAATAGAAGAGAACCCCTCCACAAATCGGCGATAATAGCCTGCTAGGCCCAAAAAAGCTCCTGACCTCTGTAGCTGAAGTAGGACGCGACCAACTCTGAACTTCCTCGATCTTCTGAGGATCAACCTTGATATCCTCTCCGGATACCACATGCCCCAAGAATTCCACAGAATCCAACCAAAACTCACACTTGGAGAACTTAGCATATAGCTTCTGTTCTCGCAAATTTTGGAGCACAACTCTCAAATGTTGCTCGTGCTCCCCTAGGCTACGTGAGTAAATCAAAATGTCATCAATGAAGACAATGACAAAGGAATCAATATACGGCCTGGACACCCTATTCATCAAGTCCATGAATGTTGTTGGGGCATTAGTCAAGCCAAAGGACATCACCAGGAACTCATAATGGCCATATCTCGTACGAAAAGCAGTCTTCGGAACATCTGAAGCCCGAATCCTCAACTGATGATACCCCGATCTCAAATCAATCTTAGAAAACACACGAGCACCCTGCAACTGGTCAAACAAATCATCGATGCGCGGCAAAGTATACTTGTTCTTAATGGTGACCTTGTTCAACTGGCGGTAATCAATACACATTCGCATAGACCCATCCTTCTTCTTCACAAATAAAACTGGAGCACCCCACGGTGATACACTTGTCCTGATAAACCCCTTAGCTAGCAACTCCTCAAGCTGCTCCTTCAACTCCTTCAACTCTTTCGGAGCCATACCGTACGGAGGAATAGATATAGGCTGGGTGCCTGAAGCTACATCAATGCAGAAATAAATATCACAATCCGGAGGCATGCCCGGAAGATCCGAAGGAAATACATCAGCAAACTCTCGAACCACTGGCACTGAATCAATCGTCGGAGACTCGGCGGTGGTGTCCCGCACATAAGCAAAATAGGCCAGACAACCCTTCTTGACCATATGCCGAGCCTTCAAGAATGAAATAACCCGGCTGGCTATACTAACTGAGGAACCTCTCCACTCCAGCCTAGGCGACTCGAGCATGGCTAAAGTAACCGTCTTGGCATGGCAATCTAGCACGGAATGATAAGGAGATAGCCAATCCATACCCAAAATAATCTCAAAATCAACTATGTCGAGCAATAAGAGATCCGCTCGAGTCTCGAATCCACAGAATGAAATCACACAGGACCGACAAATCCGGTCTACAACCACAGAATCGCCCATGGGAGTGGACACATAAATATGAGATCCCAAGGACTCACGAGGGACATCTAAAAAATGAGCAAATAAGACCAAAACATAGGAATAAGTGGATCCTGGATCAAATAACACTGATGCCTCTCTACCACATACTGTAATAATACGTGTGATCACGGCGTCTGAGGCCACTGCATCTGATCTGGCCGGGATAGCATAGAATCTAGCTGGAGCACCGGAAGACTGAGCCCCGCCAGAAAGAACAGGGGCTGGCTGACCTCCGCTGGCATGAATAAGGGCCGGCAGAGCTCCCCCTGCCTGGCCTCCACCTCTAGGATGACCTCTACCAGTCTGCCCTCCACCTTTGGGTAGACGAACCACCAGTGCTGAAAATGTAGGCTGATAGCTCTACTGAACGACCTTGCCCCGAAACCTGGGACAAGTCTTCCTCATATGTCCTGCATCCCCACACTCAGAACATCTGGCTGGTGGCATGGCCTGCTGCCCTGAAGAAGGACCCTGGACAGCTAGGGGACAGTGAGAAATCTCCGGCATGGCACTGAAGTAAGGAATACAAGACCCCTGATGACCGGAATACCCGCCTGAGGAACCCTGAATGGATGGTGGGCGTTAGGAACTCTCTGGCATGGCGCTGAAATAGGGCCTCACTAGAGCACCACGGGGAGGTGGCGGAGGATCTGAATATGGGAGCCTGCTAGACTGGCCTCTATCGAACTGACCTATACCCCTGGCTGGGGCACCTCTGAAATCTCCTGAAAATCTAGCCCTCTTATCCTGCTGACCCTGCTCTCTGCCTCTTGAGCGATAACCCTCAATCCGGCGAGCTATCTCGACCACAAGCTGATAGGGAGTCCCCATCTCCACCTCTCGGGCCATGTAGGCCCTAATACCTGAGTGCATCCCTACTACAAATCTCCGCACCCTCTCAGCGGCAGTAGTCAATATCATAAGGGCATGACGGGACAACTCAGAAAACCTGGCCTTGTAATCTGTCACCGACATCTGCCCCTGCTCCAGCTGCTCAAACTGATACCGCAGCTCTTCCCTCTCGGAGGGTGGAATATACTTGTCCAGGAATATCTGAGTGAACTGCTCCCAAGTGATGGAAGGGGTACTTGCTGGTCTACCCAGGATGTAGGACTGCCACCATCTGCGGGCCCTGCCCTCAAGCTGGAAATTAGTGAAGTCCACTCCATGGGACTCCAGTATCCTCATGTTGTGCAGTCTGTCCTTGCACCTATCAATAAGGTCCTGGGCATCCTCGCCCTTCTCACCCCCGAAGATAGGAGGGTGCAATCGGGTCCATCTATCCAGTAACTTCTGCGGATCGTCGTCCGCAGCTGGTTTGAGCTCAAGTGCTGCTGCTACTGGTTGGGCTCCACCCACGGGCAGTGTACCCGGGGTATGATGAAGTGCTGCTGTCTAGCCTGCAGCCTGGGTAGTAGGGGTCTGGGCTCCCCCTCCTTCCTGAGATGTGGCAGGATCCACTGGAAATAAACCAGCCTGGGACATAGTGTCCATGAATCGCATCATACGGCCCATGATCTCCTGGAATCCTGGCGCCGTCATAAAGTCTACTGGAGCAGGACCTGCTGGGGGAACCTCACCTTGCTCCTCTATAGTGGGTTCTCTGGTGGTGGTACGACTGGAATAGCTCGGGGACGCCCTCATCCCCTACCTCGGGCCGATGCCATCCCCCAGCCTCTGCCACGACCGCGAACAACGAGGGTAGCAGCCCCTCCCGGGTTTGGAACATCGGATGCACGCGTCCTCACCATCTGTGTGAGAATAGAACAATGAAATTTAGTAAACCATTGACTGCACGATAGAATTAAAATAAGGAGAGGTTTTCCTAAAACCCTATAGCCTCCTGAAGATAAGTGCAAACATCTCTGTACCGATCAACAAGACTCTACTAGGTTTGCCTGTGACTTGTGAGACCTACATGAACCTAGTGCTCTGATACCATGTTGTCACGACCCAAAATCCTAACTGAGGTCGTGATGGCGCCCAACGGCGGGGTCGGGCAAGCCGACTCTTAATTTACTAAAGGTTCCTTCTTATTAGATTGAACACTTTAAAATATACTCAGTTTTTAAAAGTTAAAACATGATTGACAAGGATAATTAGCCAGTTTAAATCAAAACAGTCATGATGAGGAATGAGCCAATATGTATATATATACAGACCCGTAAACCAAAATAACAACTACGTGTGTACCAGGAACTAGTGTCACAAGTTCTACGTGCATACTAACATAATATACAAAACCATTGTCTGAAAGGAATAGACGGGAAATAAGCAAAAGAAACTTCAAGGTGCTGCCGAGGATCGTCAGGAGAAGCAGCTCACCATGAAGTCGGGTCCAACTGAGATCAAAATCGCGCTCCGGTCTGATAACCAGATGCACCAGCCTCAGAACCTGTACAATTAAGTACAGAAGTGCAGCATGAGTACATAAACAAATATGTACCCAGTGAGTATCCCGCCTAACCCCAAGTGCAGCATGAGTACATAAACAAATATGTACCCAGTGAGTATCCCGCCTAACCCCGAAGAGGTAGTGACGAGAGGTAGACGTGATACTTACTAGGGTCAACAGTTCTAAATAACATGATTTAATAGGAACTAGGCAGGCATAACAGTCGTAGAAACCACAAAGAGATAAATCATCAAGTATAGTTGCATTTACCTTTGCATGTCAAATTTCACTAGCACATAATGTACTAAATTCCCTTATTAACATGAACCAGTTTGTACAATTACAACAAATTCTCAGTAAATCATACATCACATAATAGGCCGGAACGTTGCGAAAAATAAATGTGCATTGCTGAGGGTCGAACAACTCGAACCATAGATGCATCTATTACCCCGCTCGCGAATCGAACATGCGACGCGATTGACATAATAGTAGGGCTATTCCGCTCACGAATCATACATGTGACGCGGTTCCGCATACATACATAAAATTATCAATTTTTACGGAATTATCAGAGATTATTCTTTAAGGCAAGAACCTAAGCAATATATCATGGACCACAACTTCCTAATATTCTCATGCCAAATCAAGGATAATAAGCATTCAAAATACGTTTAGAAATACATGTAAGGCACACATAAGCATGCTCGTGAGTCCTAGAACTACCCAACATAACATAGTAGTACCTACGCACGGACTCTCGTCACTTCGTGCGTGCGTAGCCCCCAAAAATAAGGACATGCAATTATTTATAATCACCTATGGGGACAATTCCCCCTTATAAGGTTAGAAAGGAGACTCACCTCGCGTCGAACAAACTCCCCGGACCAAGAACGCACCTAAAACTCCAAACTCTACACCCGAGGACTCGAAACTAGCCAAATGTTATACAAATTCATCAATTTATGCTCAAAGTATGGAAATTGTCCTACTACTAAGTCAAATTCTCCATTCTTGAAGAAATTCTAAAATCCGACCCCGGGCCCGCCTACTCGGATTCCAATAATTCTCGAAGGAAACACTCGCCCATAGCCTAAGGATCATTAATATACGATTTCTACTTGATTTCATAGCTAATTCACGGGTAAATTCTCAAATTTTTGAAAGCCCTAGGTTACTACCCCATTCTTGATTTTCACTAATTTAGGTAGTTAATTAAGCTAGTAATCCATGCATGAAGCTAATATTAGAGTAGAATTTAATTACCTTCAATAACCAGGTTGTTTGCCCCTCTAAAATGGTGGAAATTGTCCCAAGGAAGAAGAAGAAGATAAGGAAAATGACTTAAATCCCATGTATAAAAACACATTGTCTGAACAGTGTTTTCGCACCTGCAGCTCGAGGACCGCACCTGCGAGCAAAGGCTCGCACCTGCTGTGGAGTGGAGACTGCACCTGCGGCTCCGCTCCTGTGGAATTTTTTCCGCACCTGCGAGAATTGGCCTGACCACTAGGGGTCGCACCTGCGACTGGGCAACCGCACCTGCGGTCACACTAGAACAGGTGCACCAACAACTAGTTTAGCTGGTTTTTTTCCTCGTGTGGTGTTTGGGAGGCACCTGGGCCACCCGAGCCCCCGCCCAAATATACCAACAAGTCCCAAATCATAATACATACTCGATCGAGCCTTCGGAACACCCAAAACAACGGTTAAACTCAAAATCACACCTCCAAACCCCTAGAACCAAACTTAGGAACTTTAAGTTTTCTAGACTTCGCTAACAACGCGCCGAACTGGCCTATACAATTCGGAATGACACCAAATTTTGTAGGCAAGTCATAAATGACATAACGGAACTACTCCCGATCTCAGAATTCCATTCGGACCTCGATATCGCAAAAACACGTCCCAAACTACAATAGGAACTTAAGGAACTTCTTATTTCAATATTGGGCGCCGAAATGCTCCCGGGTCATCAGAAACCCATTCCGAACATACTCCCACGTCCGGAATCATCATACGAAGCTACCAGAACTGACGAAACTCAATTTCGAGGTTGTTTACTCAAAATATTGACCGAAGTCAAACTTGGCCTTAAAAGCCAACCTTAAGAAACCAAATGTTCCTATGGCAGTCTAAACACCTCCGAATCCCGGACCACCAGTCCCCGCAAATTATAATTCATAATAAGCCGCTATGGAAAGTTTCATTTAGGGGAACGGGGTCCGATAACGCAAAACGACCGGTCGGGTCGTTACACGTATCTTTCACTCCCCCCATATTTCTCTCTCAACATCCCACCCCCTCCCCCTCGTATCTTGCACTCACCCACGATTTTCTCTTCACAAAATTCAGAATCCCTCCATTAACGCCTATTTCCTCTCTTCTTCAAAAATCATTCGAAATTTTTACTCTCTTCTTCAAAAAATCACCTCCATTAACGTTTGTGCTTAGCTTGATTTTCAATGAAGAATAAAATAGCTTCAAAGAACAGCCCTAAAAAAGGCAAAGGAGCCGATATTCCTACATTTGATTTGGGTGTTTTCTCAGAGAATTCACCCAAAAAGGTTTCAAATTAGCTCATGCAAAAGAAGAGAACAAGCTCAGGCTTTCCCCTTGTAAAGCTAGGACAGAAGCTCGAACAAAACAAAAGCACGATATTGATGTTGGTGAATCATCGATACCTGTCAAATTTGCAAAAAAAGAAAGGCAAAGAGATTGCTTTCGATGATGATTTCGTCGAAGAAGAAGCTGTCATTAAAGTTGCAAAAAAAGTTAGAGTGCCTCCTAGTGTAAAACCTTCAAAAAAAAAAGTTAAAAAATCTTCTAAAACTATCCCCCAACAGTCTTTGGTGAAGGTAAAAATTTATTAGTTTCAACAATATTTTTTTTTTAAAGCTAAAAAAATTTTGTTCTCATTCTTATGAATCAACATAATTTTTGTTTTTGTAGTTGTAGAAATTTTATCTACATTGTGTAGATTTGTTGTAGATTTATGATTTCGGATTGTAGATACATTGTTATATAAATGTTTTGCCTGGTTTTGACTCTGTTTTAAAGATTGTAGATAAATTATAATATAATTGTAGTTATTTTGTTTTATGTTTTTGACTCTATTTTTCTGATTGTAAATAAATTGTATTATAAATGTAGTTATTTTATTTTCTAGTTTTAAGCCTTGTTTTAATAAGGGATTTTTTCCTTTTGCTGCAGAATGGACTATTTTTTGCACCTCCTAATGTTGATTATGGGATCATTAGGTTTCAGACATTACCCGACCCACTATTCCTAGCCAAATCAAGGATTTACTGTCTGAAAATGGTTTAAAACATTTTAAGAAGACATGTTTTGGTTATTTGCTTTCATTGCCCAGAATATGTATGCAAAATCAAGCAATTCATATTCTTATGAAGTATGAATTGAATGCATCTGGTTCTGACTTTTTTTTAGCAGAGATAAAGGGTCAGAGGCTGAATTTTGGTTTGAGAGAGTTTGCCCTGATTAGTGGTCTGAGATATTTTACGGAAGTGACAGACTTTGGTTACACACCTACGTATGACAGTAAAATAATGAGAAGCTATTTTCCAAACAAGGAAAAATTTGAGAAATCATACTTAAAACAAATTGTAACCAACCAAAGTTGGGTGAAAGACGAGGATGTAGTCAAGTTGTGTATTCTATATCTCATAGAATTCTTCCTCTGTCCTTCAGACAAAGACAATGCATGGTTGATAGACCATTTTAGGTTTTATTTGATGGACTCAGGACAGTATGCGAATTACGCATGGGGTAGTGAATCTTATACACAAATGCTTCAGTCTGTTAGGCACAAGCTCAACCCTTTTGTTCATTTTTATGTCATTCGAGGCTTTGTACCAACTATGCAAATATGGTTGTTTGAGTGTTGCCCTATCGTCAACACTGATATAGCTACAAGGGTTGCTAATTCTATCCCTCGCATACTTAGCTGGTCAGCTAGTAAGGACAAGATATGGTTATTTACAATTGAAGATAGAGTGATCAAACCAACATGGATCAAGGTAAATGGTTTTTACTTATGCGTAGACAATCTAATACAAATTATCTACAACTTTTATACATATTATGTCTAAGTCACTCTCATTTCTTTTTTTCACTCAGTTCACCAACATAATTGAAGCACCAGAAGAGCTTTCAAGAATGAATTTTCCAGATAAAGTTGAATACATCTTTGAAGAAGTTGAAACCAAGTCCGAGCATCCGATAGATGCTGCATCTCCATCCGGACACAAGCAGGAAATTGGAATAGAGGACAAGAAAGATATTCTGAAACAAATAAAAAAATTAAGAAAAGATGTTGACAAGGTAACATATATACATAATCCTGGATGGTTTCTTTAATTTATGTTATGCAAATTATTTATTTAACTCTCAATATTTTAATATGTAGGATGGTTCAGATCTTGGATATTTCAAGAAAGATGTTTTTGAAGAACTAGGTAGCGTTCGACTGCTACTTAATGACTCAATCAAGGCTGTTTTGTAGGTGATAAATAGTAAAAAGGATAACATTTATCGCAAGGTTTCATTTGAAATATATTCATTTAACAGAATAATTTTTATCACGTCTAAGTTTATATTATCGTTCATAAAGCATATAGCCTAACAAATTAAATGCATGTAGTTTGCTGAGATTTCTACAAAAAATGATGAGCACTCAAAAGAAAAGAACAACCAACACTTTCCAGGCAGTAATGATAAACCAGTGCATGCCAGCAGCATTAAAACAGACATCTACAATATATCTACAATATATCTACACATATCAACAATGTATATATATATATATATATATATATATATATATATATATATATATATATATATATATATATATATATTNTATGACTTCAATATATCTACATATATTTACATATCTACATTATGTCTACAATATATATAGCTATTGCCTAAGTTTGTATCAACTAATATGCATTATAATTCCAATGGTTTTCTTAGATACAGGGCATGTGAATGACATGGAAATTAATGAGAATGTTCCTGTACGTGTTGATTTAGATACAGGGCACGTGAATGACATGAAGAGAATGCAAGTATGATTTAGTACATGTTATCATCACATTTCACAATACATTTTGCATATCATATGCAGGACAACATTTCAACAAATTTACTACATTTAAATTACAATTTGTGTGCAGTGATGTTAGTGTTTAGTACAAATTATCTACAATTTGATTAAGTTAAACATATTTACTATAACAGTGAAGGAAGCTATGCCTGCAAAATCTCCAAAACAGGAAGCAACAATAAGCATTCAAGGAGAACAGAAGAATGAGGAGAAGGGGAAAAAAATTCAATCTCCCATTCAAGAAGAGAATGTTATACAAGAAGGAGATGAATGTTGTGAAGAAGGAGGTGAACCATCCCACTACGTTAATGTAGGTGATTCGGACAACGGCTCCAGATCTGAGAAAAGGGAAGTTACACTTGATGATTTTGAGCTGCTAGAGAATTCTCCCAGATTGTTGAGTTCGGCGAGCTTAACCAATATGAAACAACCCCTGTGCATCAAGGAAGAACAAGGCAACCTGGAAAGCATGCCCGATCCCCCTTTCTTCCTTTTTACAATCTGGTGGGGGCACTTCTGTTGGACCTCCAATTTTCCTAATCAAGCTTCCATTTGTTGGGTTATTGGTAAAGATGTTGATCCTGACTTGTTGGAAGAATTCAACAAGTGGTTATACCTTGGTACCGATACAGTTTCAAAGAGGTTAGTTTAAACAATTTGTTCCTATTTTCGAGTGCATTAATCTTTTGAATTTCCACTTGAATATACATATTTATTGTGATCGCTATGTGTTTAAATAGGAGGAAGGCACCTTATTCTGTAAAAGATAACCAACTTAAGCCATGATATGATCTTGGAGTGGAGAAAGTTGATAAAAATGAGTTGTTCTATATTTTGGCACATCCCGGGCAAATCCTCAACGACTTAGTAAACACATACCCTGTCAGAATTTAATGCCTAGCTGTATTATTCTGTCATCTCCAAATTTTATAGTTATTTTGTAGATAAATTGTAGGAAGCATTGAGAACTAATGGGATCTGTTTTTCTGTAGCACATTAATGTTATTTTGTACTATTTGAGAAAAGGAGGAAAGTATGGTCCTCAAAAAAAGATACGGTTTACAACCATTGATTGTATGTTCAAGACTAGAATTGAACAAATTTATCAGAGGTACACCAATGCTCCTGCCGAAAAGAAGTTTGTTGTTGTCAAACCCCAGGACGTCGTATTAGAATACATATTGGGGTACAGGTTACTCGCAAATGTTGCATGGGATCAAGTTGATTTTGTGATTATGCCCATCAACATTGTAGAAAAATTTTATTGGTTGTTGGCTGTGTTTGGCATTACCGATAGGGTTCTATACGTTTATGATTCTATGGTCTCTTCACGAAATCACAACATTGTTGAATCTGTCGTCAAAAAGTTTTCTGTTATGATCCCCCTATGCACCGACTTCTATGAAAAGCATCCAGACATCAACTTCAAGAACAAAAACGCATACATTGAAAAAGGTGTTACTGACTCTCTTGAATTCAGCAGTCGGTCGGTGATATACCACAGCAAAAAGAGGGATCACTATATGAAAAAGCTTCTTTTCCTTCTATCTATTTAACAGATTTTTTTTACACTGTATGCTAAATATTTTCCCTGTTTTCTTTTTGCAGTGACTGTGGTATATACGTTGTGGCATTTGCAGAATATGCCAGCATTGGAGAGCTAGCAGTTTCAAAAGAAAACCTTTATGATATTGATCAACATCGTAGACGTTATGGAGCGTTATTGTGGGATTATGCTAAGAAGAAGCAAGATACTGGTGCAATTAGTGAGAGCGAGGTGACTGGCATATTAGCAAGAAGAAAAAGTGCAGCAGTTGTGAAGAAGAAGAAGAATTTGTTGCCCTTTTCTGTAGAAAAACTGTAGTTAAATTGTTTAGTTGTAGTTGTTTTTTGTAATAAGGTTGTAGACAAATTGTTACCTAAGAACAAGTCAGTTGAAGTTTAATTGTAGCCGATTTGTGCTACAATTATTTTATCCTATGTTTTGTTATTTTATACAGGATACTACTACTTACAATAGGAAACATCTATTTTTTTTTGATTGGTTGAAAGTTATTAGTACTTGATCTCATTATTGTTAGCATATAATTCCTTTACAACTTAACTACAATTGTGTATTATAGATAAAAAAAAATTCATAATCCTATCAAATTATGAAACTCTGAAACGAATACACTCAGTAATTAAAGAAAACAAATATAAACCAACTGCATTAAGGGTTGAAAACATTTCATTATAGGAAACAGTCTTTATTCAATTTATCAATACAATTACACATCAATTATAATTCTCCTGAACACCTCACACATTTTCTCAAAATATCTAGTGACTTTATCAAATTTTATTTCCTCCTGAGAGCATTCTTGCAAGATCTTTTGGTACGCCCTTCTATTCCGCAGTTGCCACATGAAATCTTGTACTTATTTGCATTTACTTCATCATATGATTTGTATATTTGTTTTTGAGGTCTTCTTGGTTGTCTCTTCCCGGTAGGTGGCATTACAACTTCTTCAGCTATATGTTGTGGCACATTCCATTTGCTTTCATCAGGCAACGGGTCTATTGGTATTTCATAAGTATGCAAGAGGCTCTCCCTCGTGTAATAAGGAGAAAAATAGTTTTCATAAGACTCATTCCTGTGCTTTAAAGCCGCCAAAGCATGTGCACAAGGAAATTCATCAAGCTGGAATTGTCCATAACTACATCTCTTATTTTGAAGACAAACAATATAGCGCTTTACACCATCTATCACTGTATGGATGTGATCTGTTGAAGCCCTCACCTACAATTTCATTACAAGCACACAACAAATTATCAGAAACATATACAAAATAACTACAATTATTCAATATTTTATCTACAATGTCTTTATGTATTTAGTTTGATGGAATAATTGATTCGATGTTATTGGATATAGCTTACTCTCAGCTTCTTCGACAATGTTCTGTTGTCCTCCAACTCTTTTTTGTATTTTTTCCCAAGGTATGTGAATGTACCCTTTGCTTTCAATAACTTTTCATTAGTCCAACGTTCAAGAAGAATCCTCATGTAATCTAATAGTTCTACTATCGGAAGCTCTCATGCATCTCTTGTTACCGCATTTAATGACTCTACAATGTTTGATGTCATCGTCCAAGTTCTGTTCAGCGTAGCATGAACTCGAGACCATTTGTGATAGACAATATCGTATAGGTATGATTTAACACGCGTGTCGATATCTTCAATCTTTGACATTCTTTCATTAAATTCATCAATCGTGTATGATCGTGTCGTGGCAAAGTACAATTCGCTTAACTTTAGATGATCTTTCTTGAACTTTAACCTTATATTTGCCCAAATATGCCACATGCAAGCATAACGTGGCATGCCGGTATAAACAATAGAAGTTGTTTTCAAGATACTCTCATTTCGATCCGAAACAACACACATTTGATTTTTCACCATATGTATGTTTGAATTGCTCATAAAACCATTTTCATGATGCGTCATTTTCTGAATCAACAACAATGTATGCTAGTGGTAATATGCTACCTATCATATGTGGCAAAAAGAATTTCAATTTTCATAATAAAATTGTAGAGGAAAAAAAATACATACAAAAAAAAGTTACAACAATATATCTATAATAAATCTACAATACCTGCTCCATTCATTGTGTTAGTTGTTAGCATTATTCCCTTGTATGCAACTTCAAGAAGGTCCCATCAACTACTACAACTGGCCTACAATATTCCCAACCATTTATTTACGTACAAAGCGCAACAAATGCGTACAAGAAACAGTCATCATCATCAGTCTTCTTCAATTTAACTACTGACCCCGGATAAGTCTTCTCCAGAATATACAAATAACTAGGCAATCAACTGTAGAAGTCAGCAGGATGACCTCTCAAAAATGTCATAGTATTAGTATAACACTAACAGCCGAACCGAAATTGAAAAATCGACAATACGTATCGCCTTAATTACTATCTTTTCAGAGAAACTCCTTACGTGTGTTAATCACATTGTTATCTAAAGGCCTGTAATCGTGCTCATATTTGCCTTACGTGATTTTATGTTTGAAAATCTTCTTTCAGTTGTGGCTACTGGTACAAGAAATGTTTAACATTTTTGTGAGCAATATAGGCATTTGCAAAAAGAGAATCAATTTTTACATATATACATAATTGAGTATATCAATTAATATATTATCTATTACATGTGCAATTTCTCTAAGCCCCTTTTTAGTTCAAAAATAAGTCTAAAACATTAAATGGAATAAATTAGCTTGAAGGGAAAAATTGAGACCGTTTGTAAATAAAATTGATTCAACTTGGAGTAATCAAGAGGAAATAGAAGCAGGAAGCTAAGTACATCATTTGGAACTTGGAACTATGTGATTAATGATTATAGACAAGCTGGTAGCAAATGCTTTAAAAAATTACCCGTCATTAATAATAATCAAAAATTTTGAGACATTCATATTATATACATATAATAGAATTAATTTCTGGGGCATCATACTCCTTGGTTCCTTTTTTTTTTTTTTGTCGAAAGTGAAAATGTTAATTCAACGTAGTATAATTATGTACTATTGCTAAGTCTTTTGGACTCTCGAGCTAGTTCTCCATATACATCCACTACCTATTCAGTTAACAAACTTATGGAAGACAGGAGATTTGTAGTCGTACTTTATATTTGTGTCATTTTTTAACCTGTATTTTATTTTTTAAAATTATTGATTTGGTAGTCAGTTGACAAAAAATCCGTAATAATATGACAATTACGCTCCTGATAAATCGCGTGATCTGCAACCTCATTCATGAAAAAAGATTTTCTCCTCTTCTCTCAGCAGCTTTATCAAAAAACCAGAAACTTGTCCAGATACATCCTCAGAATCACACTTGCATGAAGTTGTTTTACCTTGAAGCTAAAAGTTGCATGCTAATATAGCATGAAATTGTTTTACATTAAAGCTAAAACTTCATGCTAATATAGCATGAAGTTGTTTTACATTGAAGCTAAAATTTCATGCTAATGCATGCTGAAATTATTTATCCGGCAATCTACAGTTTTGTCATGAGTTTTATTCGAAACTCTAGTCTAAACATGCTGAAGTTATTTAGTTCATTCACTAAAACATCAGTTTAAACATGTTGAAGTTATTTAGTTCATTTGCGAAAACTTCAGACTAAACATGCTTAAGTTTTTGTCTTGCAGTATGTAATTTTCTAATGAGTTTTTGCTAATGCATGCTAAAGTTATTTAGTTCATTTGCTAAAACTTCAGACTAAACATGCTTAAGTTATTTAGTTCATTTGCTAAAACTTCAGACTAAACATGCTTAAGTTTTTTAGTTCATTTGCTAAAACTTCAGACTAACCATGCGTAAGTTATTTAGTTCATTTGCTAAAACTTCAGACTAAACATGCTTAAGTTATTTAGTTCATTTGCTAAAACTTCAGACTAAACATGCTTAAGTTATTTAGTTCATTTGCTAAAATGTCACTACCCATTTTACCCCTCCGAAAGGTGTCGTGACAGCACCTAGTCTCTACGACTAGATAAGCCCATTGTTGCGGAAAGAATGAAAGAAAACATAACAATGAAAGCTAAACAATATGATTTAATAAGCAAAGATAGCGCCACTCAGCGTATACAATACAACACTCCCAAAACCCGGAATGTCGCTAATCTCAAGCTTCTATAAGTTTTATAGCTCTATACAAACAAAAAAAATCTCAACGCGGGGGACGAAAGGGGACTTCGAGGTCTGCGGACGCGAGCAGAAGTACCTTGAAGTCTCCTAAATCAGCAAGCGCGCACTAAATCCGAGGCTGATAGCTCGCACCTGGATCTGCACATGAAAACATGTGCAGGAAAGGGCATGAGTACACCACAATGATACCCAGTAAGTACCAAGCCTAACCTCGATTGAGTAGTGACGAGGTCAGGTCAGGGCCCTACCGCTGTAAATATAATGAAGTAAGCAGTAAGAGATATAAATATATTCTACAGTAAAACAGTTAAGGAAAACTACAGTAGCAAAAGTCAAGAATCCCTCGGCTCAGAGTAAAGGAAGTACAACAAGGAATCTCCCGGGGTACCGTCCCGTAGTCCCGAATTAATTATGCAGTGCAGGGGGATCTTCCGGAATACGTCCGTAGTCCCAAAATAAATATGCAGTACAGTGGGATCTCCCCGAGTACGTCTATAGTCCCAAAATAAATATATAGTGCTGGGGGATCTCCCGGAATACGTCTGTAGTCCCAAAGTAAATATGCAAGACAAGGGGATCTCCCGGAATAAGTCTATAGCCCCAAAATAAATATGCAGTGCTGGAGGATCTCTTGGAATACGTCTGTAGTCCCAAATTAAATATGCAACTCAACAATGACATGACATTTACATCATTAAAATGTACAATTTATACTACATGCAACCAAGGAAAAGTAGGAATCTACCTAATCATGCTGCACAAAATTCCAAGTAGACAGTCAAAACACGTAGGCATGCTTTCCTAAGCTAAACAGGGTAATTAAACATAATAGTACAATTCAATCAAAGGAAACCAGTTTATGATTTAGAAGAAAAATGGGAATTTTACAAAAATAGCCCGTGTACGTACTCGTCACCTTACGTACACGGCGCTCATACATAAAACAGTACCAAACATCCTTGTTTAACCAAATAATTAGACCCTTTGACTAAAGCTTATTTTTAAGATGAATACGGGTTACTGATAATCAAGATAATGGGAAAATAAAAAATAAATAATATTACAGAAATAAAAGATCGAAGTTGATTGTATTCGAGAATCAGATGCCTTTACAAGCTGTATTCCCCTCCCTTATATAGGAGGTTCTTATAACGTACGACTCCTGCTATGGTTACTCAAGCGGTGTAGGCAACGCTGCTGGTAATCCTCTCGCAAATTCTTGTAAAGCTTGGCTCACATACTCTGCAATCATTTGCTTCACATGATCTTGTTCCACAGTTTGATCATTATTACCATGGTTGTTATTGGATCTTTCTGGGGATTGTTCCCTCGAACCACGTGGGGTTCCTGAAAGTGATGGAACTGGGGTTCCACTTCTTTGCTGGTTGTTGTCGTTGGGGTTCGACATAATTCAAAGGATATCACTTGGAAAGTAAACAAAGATTATTAGATTCCCGGTAACAGAACCAATTTGTACCAAAGAATTAGACCCTTTGACTAAAGCTTATTTTTAAGATAAATACGGGTTACTGATAATCAAGATAATGGGAAAAATGAATAATAGACAATATTACAAAAATAAAAGATCGAAGTTGATTGTATTTTCGAGAATCAGATATCTTTACAAGTTGTATTCCCCTCCCTTATATAGGAGATTCTTATAACGTACGACTCCTGCTATGGTTACTCATTAATGGCTAATTATGACATTAATGAGGCGTTACAAAGGACAACGGTAATAGAGGTTCAGTTACATAACGCTCGGGTAGTCAATTATGGATCCTTGAATCTGCCCGTAGATTTGTCTAGATTCATTCTGACCGTGCCTCTCTCCCTTTTTGATCAAGTTGAATTTCCCGTGGCTGATAAGTTCGTGGGTTTATTGAACCGTGCCTCTTTGTACCGTACTTCTTCAAAGAGTTACGTCCAGCTGTCGTGTTTTCCTTAGTCCACGTGACTGGCTGAGCTGTCAAAAGCTGGCTTACGTGTGAAACTCTTTTTTACCAATACAATCCTAAGGGGAAGTTCCCCCACACAAGGTTAGTCAAGCCACTTACCTCGAACCACCCAATCAATCCGAAATCGCTCTCTTGCCACGAGTATCCAACTCCGAATGGCCCAATTCTAATCAAACCATTTGTATAATGTAAATATAACTACAAGTAACTAATTTAGCTAATGAATTTGAAGCAAAAGCATTAAAATAGGAAAAACACCCAAAAATCCTCCCTGTGTCAACGTCTCAAAATCGGGTTAAAATCACAAATTACGAACACCCATTCACTCACGAGTCTAACCATACCAAATTTACTCAAATCCGATACCAAATTCTCGATCAAAATCCCAAAATTCGTCCCAAGAACTTTTCTCAATTTTCCCTCAATTTTCACCCCAAATCCGAAATTAGATGATAAAATTAAGCATAGATTAGTGGAAATTAATCATAAAGGAGTTAGAAATCATTACCCAAAAACTTCCTCCAAAACTCTCTCCAAATTTCGCCTTCTTCCGAGCTCCCAATCAAATTTTGAGTTATGAACTAAAACCCCTCGAATTTGAACTTTAAATCTGCCCAGATATTTCCTTAATCGCGATCGCGGAAACACTCTCGCGACCGCGAAGAACAACTCTGTTGCCTCATGATTTTTACTCTACGCGAACGCATCATTCCCCATGCCAACGCGATGCATTGGCTTTAAAGACCTACGCATTCGCGATTGACCTCACGCGATCGCGAAGGGTAACCCACAACTCCCCTCTGCCGCCTTATTTATTCTTCGCGAACGCGACCTGGCCCATGCGTTCGCGATGCATGACCTGACTAACGTACGTGATCGCGTCCCAGTCTTTGCGAACGCGAAGAGTTAACCCAACTCGCCTCTCAATTGCTCTATGCGATCGCAGTGAAGGATACCAGCAAAACCCAGCCAACTTCTTAAGTCCAAAAATGACCCGTTGAGCACCCGAAACACACCTGAGTCCCCCGGAACCTCGACCAAACATACCAACCAATCCTACAACACCATACAAACTTAGTCGAGCCTTCAAACCACCTCGAACATCATCAAAAACATGAATTAAGCACGGATTCAAGCCTAAGGAACTTTGAACTTTCCAAATTCTACCAACGACGCCGAACACATCAAACCTAGTCCTATGGCTTCAAATTTCACATACAGGTCACAAATGACACTACGATCCTATAGCTACTTTTGAAATTCCATTCCGAGCTTGATATCAAAACTTCCACTACCGGTCGAAATCGCCAAAAAATCCAACTTTCGCCAATTCAAACCTAAATCTCTTAAGGACCTCCAAAACACATTCTGGACGCGCCCCTAAACCCAATATCACTCAATGGAGCTAACGGAATCGACATAATTCCATTCTGAAACCGTCTTCACACAGTTCCGGCTACGATCCAAATTTTAAGACTTAAGCTCTCATTTAGGGACTAAATGTCCCAAAACTCTCCGAAACTCAAAACCAATCATCACGACAAGTCACAATAGCAGAAATAAGTATGGGGAAAGCATTTATCAGGGGATCGAGGCTAAAACTCTCAAAACGACCGGCCGCGTCGTTACATAAAGTTTCATGTCAAAACATGCTGAAATTTTGTCCTGCAGTCTACAGTTTTGTCAATAGTCCTGAAGGACAAAATCGTCTTTTTAAAATGCTTTTAACAAAAAGATGTATACGAATGCAAACGAAAAAATAAAACGGATATAAGTTAAAAGGGGGCGGCCAAATAGAATGTCCTTTGCAATTTTTACCTAGAAGACATACAATCCAAAAGAAAATAGACCGCTAATTGAGCTCTTCTTCCTGGCTATCAACTTGCCTTCTTTTCTTTTGCTCCCATAATAATAATAATAATCTATCTTTACTACATTAAAAGCATGAAGGCCCTTAACAAAATATCATTTGTCTTTTTTACCCTTTAAAAATAAATTTTATACTAGACAAAAGAGATATTTTATTATTTTCCTAATATATAGGAATTTTCAATTAATTAACTTTTGATAATATTTTTCTAATATTTAGGACTCATGACACCAACTAATACTTTGGATATAAATATTTTCTTATTTGAACTTCTATGCAACGAGTCCTCCTAATGCTTACCCCTCAATGTGGAATTTTTCGGTACGAATCAGGATTTAGTCGGGTCCCAATGTGGGTACCGAACACCAGGTGGGAAACCGAAAAAGAAAAAGTCCCCCTGACGCATGCTTTAGGTATGAAAAATGATCAAAATAAAATATCTTTTTCTTAGAAAAACTTAACATTGTAATTACGTACACTTAATGTTAAATAAAACTATTATATTATAATTCATATTTAAAATTTATTAATTTATGTACTTTTACTAGGATACTTTTACTAAGCATGAAACCTAAATCAAATCTTACGAATATAACACTTGAGAAGTAAATGAACATGCATATTCTAATTTTTTTCGGTTATGCAATGAGAATATATGCTATCAAAAGAATCAATGTAATTAATTTTTAAATTTATCATATTAGTAAAATTATTTTTGAGGTTTACAAAATACTTAGAATACGTAAATTTGTCTCCATAAAAAGAGCAGGCAATAAAGAAACAAAAACTTAGCAAAACTGGTTATAGTATAGTATTAAGAGCCAAATTGGTAAAAATAAAAACAAGTGATAGACGAACAATAGAAAATAAAATATATTCTCAATGAGTTGTTGTTGTTGTTGTTATTTATATTTATTCCAACAAATGGAAACTCCCTATATTTATGTAGGTTAAGTTATTTTTTGTTAAATATTAACTTAATATTAGTCATTTTTAGATTTTACATTGTCACTTGTCAATTTTTGTCTATGAGCTATAAGGTGAATCTCTTCATTCCTGAAAACTCAAAAGATCCAGTTTTTCAATTTATTTTGTTTATCTTTGTTGATAGAAGCAATTTTATGTTATTTGTTTCTTTTCAGTATTAAGTCGTGAATATAACAATAATTTTCATAAGATATTCCCATAGAAGACCTAAGAAATCACAAAAAGATATATTAGGACTTCTTTGGGCTCAAAAACTAACAATATTTCTTTAATTTTTATTTTAAAAGCCAAACATATTGTTTAATAATATTTTTGTTATTCGTTAGTTATTTATTCATTGGTATAGTTACACGCGCAGAGCGCGTACACTAAAACTAGTAATAATAATATTCCTTTGGGGTGAGCCGCTCTTTAAAATTTAATCCATTAACTTTAAGTAACGGGTATAGAACAGTTATATTTGTAGTCATTTTATTAGGCAACCTTGACAATTAACGCCAAAGATTGAAAGGTGAGTTTTATAGACTAAAACTCTTCTTATTTCACTTTCTTAATGGAAACTTTCTTCAATTTGTCGAACCGTCATAATATTGAAAATATTAAATTATTGATTAGATATTTGATCTGTATAAGTATAAAATGAACAACCAAGACATAAACAATAATTAATGCATGTGGCCTGTTTAATGTCAACTACTAGACAACATAAACTTTATTTAATTTCGTCGCCGGTTGTTTATTTATATTTGAACCAACGTGTCCATGCTAGACCATTTTTTCTTCTAATTAAAGTGGATTTTTATGTTTAATAAGACCGATTGTAATATTGTTATATCTTCGTAGTAAGTGAGACTTTTGATTAATACACATGCATGTAAACTTCGACTCTCATGATATCATGCATCTTAATATTTCTAACACATGCAATCTAACCCTATTTGCTATAAAAATTATGATTTTTTTTATACTAAAACAAAGTTAGATGGCTGATAATTTTCACTCATTTTTTCACAAAATGAATGGAAAGTCTTGATCTCATGATTTTTTTTCTTGCTGTCAAAGATATATTAATTACAAGATACTAGTAGCAACATTGTATATACATAGACACACACATCTCGGTGGAATTGGTCATGACCTAAAATCGCATCTTAATCAGATGTTTTAAACTTATTTAATATATATATATATATATATATAT
>ML301520.1:0-30262 GCA_005239505.1 Nicotiana paniculata
CAGATTATATTTGCAGCGCCCGTTTAGTCTTTTTATAAGACATAGTTGAGCGTGATCAGTTATCAATTAGGAGAGTATAGGGTTGATAGGATAAGTTCAAGATAAATGTTTCGGATTTAATTCTAGATAATTCAATTCTAATGTTCAAGTGAGTCTCTTGAATTCACTTGGTTATTATTTCAATTGTTTAGTAGAAACTCCTCTCTCTATTAAGTCTCAACCTCGCAACATGAACCAATTTTAAGTACGTGAAGATATGCAAGAATTTGTAGTGGATTGGTCTTTACGATAATCCCTTTCGATTATCCTCCTAACTAGGTTTAATCAACAATTCAACTAGCCTCTTCCGATTATTAAGAAGAATCGATGAATTCAACAAACAAGATTTAATACAAAGATTTCACAAGTTATGCCTCTCTCAATTACATGAACAACTGAATATAGATGGAACGGATAAAACATACAAAACGATTCAATGCATAAAAATAGAGTTAATATCCACAAACAAATATCAATACACCAAATCCATCAAACTCTAAAGAGAACTACTTCATCATAAATATGTTTAAGTTAAAGGAAAACATAAAATGATCCAAACTCTTGTCTTGAGTGAAGATTGAATGATGAAATCTTTGTGCTATTGCTACTCCACCTCCTCCTTAGCTTCCTTAGGTTTTAGATGTGTCTAAAAGTCCATAAAATAACATTTTCCATGCATTTATACTAATTAGGGTCGAGCCCAGACAAAAACACCTTCTCCCACGTGAAATAGGAAAATAAGCATGGGGCGATGCGCCATGCAGGGCATTAGTGGGAAAATTTAGAGAGTTGATTTTTGACATGCTTTAGGAAATTTGAACAGGCGCGGTGCCTCATGCGCTTCCCCACGCACCATGGTTGTGGCCCTTTCTATGAGCACATATTTTTCTTGTGTTTTTGATAACCAGACATGGTTTTTGACCCTCGAATACAATCCCAGCTTACTCCCTTGGGTTTTTAGTTAGACTTCAAAGCTACAAATCATTTGAATTCATTCCATAACATCTATATAGCTCGGAATCACTCCTACAATGCATAAAACATACAATTACTGCAAAACACTACCGGTTAAATCTCAAACTCAATAAATGTACAGTAAATTAGAGTGCAATAAACGGCTAAAATATGAGATTATAGCCTACCATCAGAAGACCTGAATGATCCTGAATGGATTTTTAACAAATTCAAAAACTCCTTAAATTAATAAAAACCAGTCTAGGAGGTATAATAATTGAGGTATAGCACATACATAACAGGCTCTATCTATGTAGTGCGTATACAACATGTGCTATAACCATATATATTATTGGTGGGTCGGTAAAGTATAGATGAATTATTGGTGGTGCAGGAAAGTTCAAATATAGCGTGGTTATTCACCGCGCTATACCTTAACGGACAAACGTGTCGTTAAGGTATAGCACGGTGAATAACCGCGCTATATATAAAATGGTAGTCAAATTTTTCCACCTATTTTTGCCGTTTGAGTCCAAAAAGACCAAAGTTTGATTCCAGACTTCCCAAAATACAACAGAGAAGATGGTAAAGAAAAAAACCTTAAAATCAACAACAACTTCGTCCTCAGTAAGGGAGATGATAATCAGTTTGACATCACTGTCAAAAGATGTAATCATGGGCATCTTCTCAAGCCTAACCGCAAAGACTTTAGGCAAGTTAAGATGCGCTTCCAAAGAATGGAGAGACATAATTTGTGACCCATAATTCAAATGCATTCACATAGTACATTCATCTCTAAATCCCGACTTATTTTTCATTAATGAAGAAATAAGCAAACGTAGGATAATCTAGGTCCTTACTACTAGAGTACGTATGTCACCGCATAACGACCTGACCGGTCGTTTTGAGCATTTCACTTCGCTCAATGGTTTGAGGGAACGGGTAGCTCCGTATGATGTATTATGACTTGTGTGAATCGCCGCGGTTTTGGTTCTCAGGTTATTCGGAAGTAATTTGGTAGAATGAATTTCATGGTTTAAGATTTAAGTTGGAAGAGTTAACCAAGTTTGACTTTTTAGTATTTGACCTCGGATTGGAGTTTTGATGGTTCCGTTAGGTTTGTATGGTGATTTTTGACTCAGGCGTATGACTGGATTTGCAATCGGATGGTTTTAGAAGGTTTCAGCACAAATTGGTGAAAGTTAGAAATTTTGCAATTTGGAAAGTTCATAATTTTGACCGAGAGTTGACTTTGAGGATATCAGATTCGGATTGTGGTTCTGGGAATTGGAGTAGCTTCGCTATTTCACTTGGGACTTGGATGAAAAGTTTGGGTTCATTCCGGGTTGATTTGGTATGTTTCGGCGCGAGTTTTGGAAGTTAAAAGTTCAAAGTTCATTGATTTTAATTTGAGGTTTGATTCGTCGCTTCGATGTTCTTATATATGATTTGAAACCTTGAGTAGGTCGTTTCGATGTTCTTATCTGAGGAGATCGCGCATATTTTAGATTGTTTTCAGACCATTTTCCTTCATTTTTGCATTGCTGGTTCTATTGAGTTATGGGCATATGGTTTTCTTAATCGCGATCACGGAGTATGGATCTCGATCGAGTAAGGTTATTTGAAGGATAGGAGAAGTTATTCATCGCGTTCGCGAGTCGTCAGACACATTCGCGTAGGTTTCTGCAATTTGAGTAACGCATTCGCTTAAGCTTTTACGCGTTCGTGAAATGTGATTGACTAAACTAGGCAGTCGATGGTCTTCTTCTTTGCGTTCGCATAGTGTCTACCAAATTCGCATAATTCCATCTCCTGTCTGTATCGTGTTCGCGAGGCTTGTGCTGCGATGTCATAGAGTATTTTGGTGGCAGTGTATTTTTGTTTATCGCGAACGTGATGGACTTCCCGCTTTCGCGTAAGAGGAATGCCTAGGCAGAATTATAAAGCATTCTTTTTTAGGGGTTTCAACCATTTTTTTCATATTTGGAGCTATGCAGCTCGGATTGAAGCGCTTTTTGAGTTGATTTTAACCATGTGGATTGGGGTAAGTGTTCTATACTCGTTTCTGGTTATATTTCATGAATATATCCTCGTTTTAGCATTTGGTTGATGATTTTAAAAGAAAAAGTGGGGACTTTTGACTAAAATTTCATAGAGAAAGTTTTTGAGTTTTGAACATCGATTCAGAGTCGGATTTGGGTGAAATTAGTATGATTCAACTCGTAATTGAATGGGTATCCGGATTTTTTATGTTTTGTTGGGTTCCGAGGCACGGGCCCGTGTTTTGACTTTTGGCCGATTTGGGGTGTTTGATTAAGGATTCGACCTTTACCATTTGGAATTGTTTCCTTGGGCTTTATTGATGTATTTGAGTTGTTTTTGGCTAGTTTCAAGCCGTTCGAAGTTCGGAGCACGCGGGATAACATTTTACAACATCGTTTGGCTTGCTCGATTTGGATTTGGCTTGTTCGGGTAAGTAACATTTCTAAACTTGGTGCTGAGGGTATGAAACCCTGAATTACGTGTTATATGTTCAGTGTTGAGGTAACTCAAATGCTAGGTAATGGGAGTATGGGCGTGCACCGTGTGAACTATGTTTCCGTTATTTCTATGGTACTGTGTAGTTTCCCGATCTTATCTGTAACCATGAAATCTCTACGTACTTGAATTATTGAGTTGTGATCCATGTTTGAAACCATGTCTAGGCTACATGCTTATTCTGTTGAGACCCACCGAGGTCATTTATGCTATTGAGTTATCTGCTTACATTGCTTTTACATACTCAGTCATACGCATTCATATGCATATCATATCTCAGTCTCTGTTACAATTTATTGATACATCACATCATTATTTTTGGATAATTTTTCATGACATTGAGAGCCCGCCAGACTAGAGAGCTTGATGACTGAGTGAGGCCAATGGCCTAGTGGTGAGGATGTTTACGGGATCGGGTTGCATGCCGCAACATGTTTTACTTTGTTAAGCCATGATTGGATTATTATAGCGCTTGGGCTGAAGGATTTCCTCTGGAGTCTGTGCGCACCCCCAGTAAGCACAGGTACCTACTGAGCGCGAGTTGATAAGTTTTTATTTTACCAGATTATCTTGTCTTTAAGCTTATTTTTGTGCTGTGTTTGAGTGATAAAATCATGTGTTTAATGTCGTTTACTTCTATTTTATGGGTTCTATGTGATTTAGAAGTGATAATGAAGGAACCAAGTGAAAACGTGTCAAAACGAAGTTGAAAAGAAGAAAATCTGGAAAATGGCCTCAGGTGTCGCAATCGCGACATATTTATGGGAAATGCGAAGATAGCAGAAATCGCAATTGCGATTAACCAATCACAAATACGAAGTCCATTCAAGTAGAGTTCGCAAATGCGAAAAAAGAGATCCAAATGCGAAGTCAAACCAGACAGTCAACCTTCACAAATGAGAATCCTTTATCTCAAATGCGATAGTAAACAGTAAAGTCCTAGTTCGCAAATGCAAAGATCGCGCTTCAGTTCTGGGTACTTCTGTAATTTTACATTTTTTGGCCCCAAACCATTAATACACGACCCAACTCATTTGTAAAATATCTTTATCTTATTTTTCAGTTTTTTTACTAGAGAAGACAAGTTTTGGAGCTAGGGTTCTTGCACACACACTTGGGTCTTGAAGATTTGAAGGTTTTGGTTGATAATTTCTTACCCATTCATGTTCATTTATTCGTTTCCTTGCTTTGTATTGTATATCTAAGTGTGTAGTAGTTTTTCCAACACTTGAATCTTGTTTATATAAATATTGGTATTTAAAGTGTGGAATAAATATCTTGTTGTGCTTATGTATTGAATGATTTTTATTTATTATGATGTGCGTTATTGTTTCTTTAATTATTCTTGTTCTTTAATATTTCAAAAGGGATTAGCTATCCCTAGGACTCGCACATTAACTTCGAATTACTTTGGTGAAAGATAATTTGGGGTTGGGAAAGATTAATTAACAAGAACTTGAGGCTTTAACCCTCACTTTATAGATTCTATCTAGGGATAGGATTAGACTACTTGAAGCCATATTCAGATGTGCTTAATCTCTTCATTATTTAGGGATATTTCAATTATAAAGTCTTGTTTGTCTTTGGAAGAAGCTAATATACAATTATTACCTGAGGCTAATTAACATAAACTCGCTCATATTTGTTAAATCGTGAAATACATTGGATTGTTACTTGAGTGTAATTACCCCATCATCCATGATTGTAGCCATTGATCATTTTATTTGCTTTCTAGGTTAATTTATATTTCTGCATTTAGCTATAATATTTTCTCAAAACCATTCTAGTGTTTGGCTTAGCATAATAAGTGATAATTTTTTTACAAGCCTAATCGAGTACATATTGTTGTCTGTGGGATTCGACCCTGACTCATAGTTGGGTAAATTATATTGCATGTGACAATGTCCATTTACATTTTAGTAGTGGATTTGGACGTCATCAAAATTAGCGTCGCTGCGGGGGAGAATTTGGCGTATTTAGGTTTTCTGACAAGTAAGCGTAAGTGCTTTTATCCAAACTTGTGAATATTTGTGTAATTATTTTTCTTATATTTTTTTATCTTATAGTTTAATTCTTGTTTATTTTTTTATTTTTTTAAAAGTGGCAACATATAATGAAAATTTGTCGGATGGTAGTTGTTCATACATTGATGACCCTTGTCATTATTGTGCAGGACTACACTCGTGGCAAAATTATTTAAATTCTCCCGGGTACGGATTGTGCGAACAATCTCAAACCCATGAGTGGAGTATTTGTGATAAGTGTGGTTGTCAAAATGGTCATTGAGATTATTGTGCTTATCTGTCCTTCCCTTCCCCAAACCCCCGCTATGATGATTCTACTTTTAGTGATGAAAAGTAACGGGATACGGAAGTGGAAGAAGTTGAGCATGGTAAAAATAGAGAGTTCAAGCTCATGGTGGAATGCCTACTTGAAGGAGGAAACAAAGAGAAAAGTGCCTTGAAGAAACTTTTGGAAAATAGGCTCCAAAATGACTTGGAGCTTGAAAGATTGAACTTAAAAATGGGAGAAATGCTTGAATCTTTAGAGGTCCAAAAAGCCTTGGAAGTGAATGATAGACAAGAACCTTCCTTAGAGGTTGGAGACGAAAATCCTTCTTTGGCACTTGATCAAAACCAAGAAAAAATCTCAAATGCTCAAAATGAGAGGATGATGCTCATGTTGGAGGCCATTCTTGAAAATGAGAAAAAGCACAACTTGGCATTCGAGGACTTGAAACAAGTACTAACTCAAAATGATGATAATATCCGCACCTGAGAAAATCAAATGAAAATATTTGTTGAGGCTCACTATGCCCACCAACTTGAGAGTGTGGAAAGAGGTCAAGAAGAGTCCGACTTCGAGGAAGAAAGTGAGCTTTATTTTGAGGAATCAAGAATTGAACATCCGCCAACCGACTCCATGCTTGTTAGTGATGTCAAGAAAAATATGGAATTAGAGTCAACTGGTGTAATTCAAAAAATTGTTGAGATTGACTTTAGTCTAGGGAAAATAGAGAATGTCAAAATCGGGGAAGAATTGCAATTTGGAGGTTTGATGTCACATTCCAAGTATTTTTCAACATTGAAATTGTATAGTGATATGGAAATTGAACTACACGATTCAATGAGGGATTGCGAGGAGGAAAGACAAAGTCCATACATCTTACAATCCAAGGGAACAAGAAGGCAAAATGACGTTTCTCACATGAAATCCAAGAAATGCAAAATGAAGAAATTAATGCGTGTCTTGTATCATCTACTTACCACCCCTTATTGTTCGTGGTCACAAGCTTGATTCCAAGTTAGGTGCCCAATTCATATCATCCAAGTGTAGAGAAAAATGGTAAAGTTGATATGCGTCGTGCCGCGACGTTAAATGCGGTGCTTGGTGGGAGGCAACCCATCGTTTTCAAAATATTTGGTCATTTTTAAAATTTTCTTTTTTAGAATAGCTTAGAATATAATTTTTGACTAATCTGCCAAGTTTTAGAATTTTTGGAGTTGATTTGAGCAAGCCAGAGTGACCGGAGAGCCAAAACCAATAGCTGCTGAAATTGTAGAAGCAATGTTCGCATTTGCGAACATTGGCCTATCGCAAAACCGAGGAAAAGGCCGTATTTGTGACCACTGATGAAATTTTATAGTTTGAAATTGCGAAAGGTGTGTCACAAATGCAACATCAGAGGGCTTAAATGGGTAACTGTTTTTCATTATGAACAAATGTTAAAAAATTTGCGGCTCTTCAAAAAAATACACGACCTTCATCTTCCTCACTCTCCTAACTCTCAAGTTCCACTATTTTCATTCCTAATTGCAATCATCAAGGTATGAAGGCTTAATCATTGTGCTCTCTATGTCTCTAGCATCATTTTCTTCTTATTATCTCCTTTATTTATCAAAACCTAGGTTTCAAATGGTTCATGTTCTTCTATAAGAAAATGTTTAAAAAATTGCTCAAATCATGTGTTGATTTCTTGGTGAGGTTGGTTGAGGGTGTGAGCCTATTTCTTTGCTTGAAAAATGGGGATGTCTGAGTACCCATCGCTTTGTTATAATAGAAGTGATTTTGTATGCTTAATATGTGATCGATGAAAGGCCCGAATGAGACTCTTGGCCGAATCATTGAAATTTCTTCAACTTGTGGTTGTGTGTGAAGTTTATTGCATGTTTGTGTGCCTAAAAACTGATTGGGTTATCTAAAAGTATGTTTTTGTTCGAAAAAATTGAATCTTGGGACAGCTCTATGGCTGGGGACGATGAGGTTGCAATCGTGAAGGCCTCTTTGCATTTGCGAAGAGGTGGTCGCAATTGCAAAATTTGTCAGCTCTGACCGCCTTCGCAATTGCGAAGAATTAATCTCATTTGCGACAACTTGGGTTCTCTGTTGCCTTCGCAATTGCGAAGAAAAAGTCGCAATTGCGACAATAGAGAGCAGGCTCTACTAAAGTGAAAATCCTGGAATTTTTTCTAAGGCTAAGTTTTGACTATCCAATAATGTTTTGGTATATTTGACTCGTTTTGCAATATATTTCATATCCATACCATGTCCTCACTCCAATACATTCTTTACAGGTATCGAATGCTGAAAATGAACCCGAACTCTGATGAATCCGCGCATGAAAATCCTTTGGGAGTTGAGAGAACTATGACCAAAACCGATTCTTGGCATTGGAATGTCAGGAACGGTACTACGCCGAGTTGATTTCGAAGAAGGTGGTCTCGGAAATTGGTATATTGCTGGATAAGGTCCCGGAACGTCTTCCCGAGTTCCATCAGAGGCTTGTAGGCATGGGATGGACCTGTTTTGCCCCTCAACCTTGCAGAGCCAATGAACAATGCGTGAGGGAGTTCTATGCGAATCTTCCAGCCATCAGGTTAAAAAACATTTCTTAAGGGAATTAGTCTTGTAGTTTAGATATAGTTGTTGTTAATTTAGGAAGAATAAGTGCTATGAGTTGGGGTTTGTGCCCATTGGCCAATTTGTGGCTTTCTTGATACCCACATGATTTAAACCTCGACATATGAATTCTTGATGTTTAAAAAAAAAGAGAAAAATGACTGAAGTAAAGATCATTGTCATGACTTTTAGACTCAATTTTTGGCTCTTTGATTTACTAAATAGTTTCTTAGGCTACACGTGACATCTGTGAGTTCATTAGTTTCAATTGGATTTTGGATTTATATTTCACTTGAGTTTTCATGTGCCATGTGTGGTGAGATTTATTGCGAGTTCTTTTGCATCATTTGTAGTCTAGAACTTTCCCGGAATGTGCTTCAAGGTGAAATCCTAGACTAACTTGGGTTGAAAAATGATGTTAGGCCTTCCTTGAACCATATTGTACCTTAAATTTCCTACCCTTTCATATTTTCATTATTCAACCCCTTTTGAGCCTTTAAACTGTTTCTTTGGAAACCATGTTACAAGCTTTAACCCTTCATTATTTATTGATTTTCTTTTGGAACCCTACCTACCTAAGCACTTTGAAGTATAAACATAGGATAAAAGCCTAAGTTGTGGGGGTAAAGGTCGGAAACGTTGTGATAAGAAAGTTTCTTAAAAGGTGAAAGGTAATTAAAAAAAGAGAGAGGAAACGAGTAATATTTGATAAAAAAAAGTAACAATAAGGATTGTGAATAAATGGAAGACTAGGTGATGAAATAAAAAAATGAGGAAAGGGTGAAATATTTCTTGAAGGAATTGTACTTTGATTGTTGAAAAATTGTAGTGCTTGGGGAGGTTTTGAGTCACTCTAATAAAAATTGTGCCCTACCTTAACTAAAATCCTAAACTACAACCCTTTAAGTCCTAATTGATTTTGAACCATGAAGGGAAAGCCTATGGTACTACTTGTGTGCATTTGAACATTTTTGTGAGAGAGAGTTAATTCTTTCCGTTTGATATCCATTTATTTGAATTACAATTTATGAGTGATGTATTCTCTCTTAAGTGTGAGGGAACATGAGATTTTAGTTATGAATTTAATCCCATTTTCAATTGGGAGGAATAAACGAGGGAAGTTAATTGTGATAGAGAGGCAAATATTGAATCTTTAGTGTCATGACTTGATTGCTACTTTGAGTTACATAGTGTTTGAGCACTTAAAACTTTTTGGTATTTCATACGCTTTGGATTAATTGTTGGTACCAATCGAAGTCATGTGTTAGTGCTTACAGTAGACCTTTTTTTGATTTGGCATGATATTTATGCACTATTGAGTTAAATACTTTGAAGGAGATTTTGTCGCTTTCATTGCTTGAGGACAAGCAATAGTTTAAGTTTGAGGGTTTGATAAGTTGGTATTTTACCAACTTATCTTGTCTTTAAGCTTAGATTTTGTTGTGTTTGAGTGATAAAATCATGTGTTTAATGTCGTTTACTTCTATTTTATAGATTCTATGTGATTTAGAAGTGATCATGAAAAAATCAAGTGAAAACGAGTCAAAAAGAAGTTGAAAAGAAGAAAATATGGAAAATGGCCTCAAGTGTCGCAATTGCGACATATTTGTGGGAAATACGAATGTTGCAGCAATCGCAATTGTGATTAACCAATCGAAAATGAAAATTAACCCAGACAGTCAACCTTCACAAATGCGAATCCTTTATCACAAATGCGATAGTCAACAGTAAAGTCCTAGTTCGCAAATGCGAAGATCGCGCTTCGGTTCTGGGTACTTCTGTAATTTCACATTTTTTGTCCCCAAACCATTTAATACACGACTCGGCTCATTTGTAAAATACCTTTGGCTTATTTTTCAGTCTCTTGACTAGAGAAGACAAGTTTTGGAGCTAGGGTTCTTGCACACACACTTGAGTCTTAAGGATTTGAAGCATTTGGTTGAGAATTTCTTACCCATTTATGTTCATTTCTTCATTTTCTTGCTTTGTATTGTATATCTAAGAGTGTAGTATTTTTTCCAACACTTGAATCTTATTTATGTAAATATTCGTATTTTAAGTGTGGATTAAATATCTTGTTTTGCTTATGTATTGAATAATTTTTATTTATTATGAAGTGAGTAATTGTTTATTTAATTATTCTTGTTCTTTAATGTTTTCAAAGGGATTAGCTAGCTCTAGGACTCGCCTATTAACTTCAAATTAATTTTGGGAAATATAATTTGGGGTTGGAAAAGATTAATTAACAAGAACTTGAGGCTTTAACCCTCACTTTATAGATTCTACCTAGGGATAGTATTGAACTACTTGTAGCCATATTTCGTTGTGCTTAATCTCTTAATTATTTTAGGGATAATTCAATTAGGAAGTCTTGTTAGTCTTTGGAAGAAGCTAATATAGAATTATTACCTGAGGCTAATTAATATAAACTCGTTCATATTTGTTAAATCGTGAAATACATTAGATCGTATCTTGAGTGTAATACCCTATGCATCCATGTTTGTAGCCATTGATAATTTTATTTACTTTTTAGGTTAGTTTATATTTTCGCATCCAGCTATAATATTTTCTCAAAGCCATTCTAGTGTTTGGCTTAGCATAGTAAGTGATAATTCTCTTACACGCCTAATCGCCTAAATATTGTTGTTTGTGGGATTCGACCCTGGCTCATAGTTCTGTAAATTATATTGCATGCAACCGTGTCCATTTACTTTTTAGTAGTGGATTTGGACATTATCACGAGTGCCGAGTAATCGTGAGGATTGAGTGATTGTGAGGACTGAGTGGTTGTGAGGACTAAGTGGTTGTGAGGACTGAGTGACTGGGAGGACTGAATGAATTGATACTCTAAGAGTATGCACATGTTTTTATCACTGAGTTGCATCGCATTCGACATGCATACTTGGCATACATGCATAGAGATGCATTTTCCTCATGTTGTACGTTATCACGTGATTCATGACTTATCACACATATTGACATATACGTATAGAGATGTATTTCCTCATGCCATTTGAAAATGAATACTTACCTGTTCAAAGCTTTTAAAAAAATTATAGTTTTCAAACTTGCTCATATTTTTGGCGATTTTGGTAAAGGAATTGGGGTTTCACTGATTTACTTGTAAAGTAGGCCTATTTTTATGGAACTGTGAATGAGGTGAGTATTTTATCTCTGAGTTACTTATTTTATTACTTTCATTACATTATTATGAACTATTATTGGCTATTGTTGTTGGACTCTGAACTCTGTTCCATCTCGTCACTACTTTCAACCTAAGGTTAGGTTTATTATTTATTGAGTACATGAGATCCGTTGTACTCATACTACACTTCTGCACCTTGTGTTAAAATGTTGGGTGCTGATATTGCTGTGATCAACGAGAGCTAGATTTGAAGACGTACATGTGTTCCTATTGTAAGTGCCTCTTGTTCATGGTAGCCTTAGATTTATAAAAAAAATTATTTGTGTACAATTCGAACAAATGACATATTTATTTCATACCATCTTTGTAAACTCTAAATCTTAGAAGCTCATGATTTGCATTACTAGTCCTTGGGAAATATATAAGATTCGGATATTTTCTTTTACTTATTTGTCTTATTAAACTTCATTGGAATTGGATAGTTGTTAACTGGCTTATCTAGCGGGTTGGGTTATGTGCCATCACGACTAGTTGGATTTTGGGTCATGAGACGTCCGTTGATTTTGATGGGAATCAAAATTTTGACTTTACATTCACTTTGGATAGTTTTGATTTCCATTTCTTGCCTTCAAAAGGGGATTTGATTTGCTTTGTTGGTTCTGAAGGGTCTTATGTATGCAATCCAACTTCTCGTGAATTGGTTATGTTACCAAATCTAGTATTGACGATAGTTGGATTGGTAGTTCTTTTGGATATACTAAGGAGAGGAATGAGTATGTTTTGTTTAATACTTCTCATTTTAACAATGAAATTGAGTGTGAAGATTTTAGGTGTATTGATGGTTGTTGTTTGAAATATCGTTCTTGGAGGGTTCCTGCAAAATGATTGTATTTTTTATGTTGGTGGGGTGTTTTGGTTGAAATTGTTTTTTATTGGATCGGATATTGGGAAAAGGATGAAAACGATAAGATTGATGTAATTCTGTCATTTTATTCGAAGAAAGAAGAGTTTGGTATACTGATACAGCCAAAAGGTTATTATGATTTTAAGACTAGATTTTGGTGGAACTGAAGGGAAAGTTGTGTTTGGTTGGTCCACCTCAGAATAAACCTAGCACAGATATTTGGGTATTGAAGGATTCCAAGAATTATATGTGGATTAAGGAGTATAGTATTGATTTGAGCAAGTTTAAGATTAAGGAGTACAATATTGATTTGAGCAAGTTTAACTTCGACTTGGAGTTTTATGAGTTTATCATTATTCTTCTGGATCACAGAGAAGGGAAAATTCTAATGGATGTGGATTTTGAGAGTGTTCAGAGGAGAAAAAGTTCTTTAAGAGAAATAGATGTAGCGACATGATAGGTCGTTTTGTGTAATTGCGCCCCATTTTTTCTTTTGATGTTTCACACATGTGTGTTTATGATTTTATGACTTGCGGGGCCGGTTAGTTCCGTTTCGGGAAGCTTTAAGTTGATTGTGACCCTTGATTCTTGAGTTAGAGGTTTAAATTAGATGTTGACCAAACTTTGACTTTTGTGAAGACGATCCCGGAATTGTGTTTTTATGACTCTGATAGCTTCGTATCGTGATTTTAGACTGGGGCATATACCCGGAATTTATTTTGGAAGTCCGTAGGTTGGTTTTTGTTTATTTGATGAATTTTGACAATTTAAAGTTGAAAAGTTTAACCGTAGGTTGACTTTTAGCTATCGAGCCCGAAATTTGATTTTAGGAATTTTGGTATAGTTTGGAGTTGATTTGATGGGATCCAGACGTTTAGTTGTGATTCTAGAAGTTCTGGAAAATTTCCTTGAATTTCATGCATTTTAGAGTCCAATCTGCAGTTTTAGATGTTATTTTTGTGTTTTTATCGCGCGCGCGAGTTTGTACGATGTTTATAGACATGTGTGGATATTTGGTCCAGATCCCCGAGGGTTCTTATGAGTTTCAAACATCTTTTGAAATGGTTTGGACTGATATTGTAGAAACTGATGTTTGCTGCTCTAGTGTCACAATTGCAAACACCAGGCTCGCATTTGTGAAGGTGACATGTGAGGGGCGGTTATCGCAAATCGACCTCACCTTCGCATTTACCAAGCCAGTAAGAATTGGACAGTGTGCACAATTCTGAACAATTGTTCACTTTTGCGATGTCCCCCCAGTTCGCAATTACAAAGGCTTTATCGCAGTTGGTGATGTATGCTGAGTCTGTCAGGGTTCGCAACTGCGAGTCGTAGTCTGCAGGTTCGAGGGTTTGCATTTGGTTAAAGGGATGGGAGACGGGATTTTTGAACTCATTCTCATATTTATTGAACCCTAGACTTGTTTAGTACTTGTTTATATCCTACTTGCTGAATTTCTCACATGCTTTACTAGAACTTGTTACCTTTTTTATTGTTATATGCTATCTCTTCATGGTTAATTATCATTCTTTGAAGATATCGTTCGTGTTATCTCCTTTCTTATTGTATACGTTGTGGTGGAGCCATGGGCTATTGTTGTGGAAATATTGATATTTTTGTTGTTGGCAAGTTGTGATATATGGGCACTTGTGGTGCGAATTGTTATTGTGATATGATATTGATGCGTATGCGGCGGTATATGTCTTGGGGTTAAAGTGCATGCATAAATATTAGGTTAGTCGTATGAGCGTGTTGCTTGTAGGGGAACTGCGTGAAGCCACACAACGTCATAAGGTGGGCTAAAGTGCGTGTAGCCATTTCGAAAAAACTGTTTTCAAACCCTATTTCAAATGTAAGGCTTACACGGCGGTATAAGGAAAGATTGTGATTGAAATTGAGAAATGTGAATACGAGGCGGTACCTCGATTATGATTCTTGATTATACGAGGCGGTATGTTGGTTTTGATTTCGTTATACACGAGGCGGTACCTCGTTGTGATTCTTTCTGTTTATTTAATGTTGCAAAGTGTTTTGGTGGAAATAATTCTTATTTTTTCATTCTTTATTTTTCTAGTAGTTATTGTCCGTACATGATCACTGTAGCCCCTTTAGGTGCTTCTAATGCTACTTCCATTGTTGATTTCTGGTACTAGTTCATGCTATTATCTTGTTTCGTATCAGTTGTTTCTTCACTTTTAATTACATATATATATATATATATATATATATATATTACATTTTCAAACTGTTTACTTATATCCTAGTAGGTTTCTTGACCTGGCCTCGTCACTATTCTACTGAGGTTATGCTTGATACTTACTGGGTACCGTTGTGGTGTACTCATAGTATGCTTCTACACATTTTGTGCATATCCAGCTACATCTAATCATGCCGGTCATTAGAGATCATTCTGCATTGCGGAGACTTCAAGGTATGCTTGTCCGGCGTACGCAAGCTACAGAGTCACCTTCCTTTATTTTACTAGTGTTGTACTTCTTTCCCTTCAGACAATGATGTATTACATATTCTTCTTTTACTCGTTAGAGTTTGTGACTCAATTCCACCTGTTTTGGGGTGTGCATTTTGAGATTCTGTTTTCGAAAGGTTTTTATAAGTTATTCAATTTTTCAGTAACTTGTTAATTATATATGTTCAGTTATTATTAATTGCTAGGCTTACCTAGTCGTAGAGACTAGATGCCATCACGAACATCCTACGAAGAGAAATTGGGGTCGTGACAAGTTGGTATCAGAGCTCTAGGTTCATAAGTGTTACGAGTCTTAAGCAGGTTTAGTAGAGTCTTGCGGATTGGTACGGATAAGTCTGTACTTATCTTCGAGAGGCTACATAGGTGTTAGGAAAACTTCACTTCTTTGATTCCTTATCATGTGAATTGGTTGACTTAAAAAAACTAAATCTTTGACTTTCTATTTTCTCACAGATGGTGAGGACATGCACCGCTGGATTCGACAATCAGACCTCCGCGCCCCCAGCAAGAGCCGCGAGAGGCCAAGATTAGGATAGAGGTCCAGGCATGTAGTGCAGCCAAAGTACCTGCCGGAGCTGCAACAGAGGAGCCACCGGTAACTCTAGTTGGAGGACAGGCATCCGAGGCACATGTTGGACCCTAGCGCTTCAGGAGGACCCTTCCGTAGTTCTTAAGCATGTTCAGTACCTTAGTTCGGGGGGGGGGGGGTTGATTCCACTTGCACCTAACACATCTCACATTGGAGGAGGAGCCCAGACTCCTGCGTTCCGTACCCTAGAGAAGCAGGTCAAAGTGGATCAAGTCCCAGAGGTTATACCGGTACAACCTGTTGCTCCAGTTCATCCCGTGGTTAGGGCAACAACATTTAAGGAGGAGGAGCTTAGGCTCGAGAGGAGTGCCATCGTATTCTTTGCTCTACAGGTATTGTAGATAAGAGCGAGGTTGCTTTCACTACCTTTCAGTTGTCCGGAGTGGCATATCAGTGGTGGCAAGGGTACGAGAAGGGTAGCCCAGCCGAGGCAACTTCACTTACATAGACTCGATTTTTAGAGTTATTCTTGAGAGAGTTTGTTCCATAGACCCTTCAGGATGAATGGCACAAGGAGTTTGAGCAGCTGCACTAGGGTGCTATAACAATGTCGGAGTATGCTATTCGATTCAATGATTTGTCCATACATGCACCGGCTTTGGTTTCTACTGTCAGGGAGCGAGTCCGTCGATTTATCGAGGGGCTCAGCTATGGTATTAGATTCAACATGTCTAGAGAGTTGGAGACATATACTCCGTATCAGAAGGTGATTGAGATTGCACGGAGGTTGGAGGGTATGAGGGGCCGTGAGAGAGATGATAGGGAGGCCAAGAGGCCTCACAGTATGGGAGGATTCGGTGGTGGTCATGTTGCAGCTTCAGCCTGTCACGGTGGAGGTTATGTGAGTCGTCCAGTTCATTCAGCACTTCCAACTTCTAGTGGTGCACTGGTTGTTCCGAGGTCTCATGTTGCACACTTTGCTCAGCCACTTTCTAGTGCACCTCCTGCATGGAGTGCCTTCAAAGGTCATTCCAGTCGACCAGGCCCGGGCTGGACCTAGCAGCCACGCCCACCAAGAGTTTGCTTTGAGTGTGGTGATTCGCGCCAAAGGGATAGAGACTGCACCAGACTTAGGAGGGGTGCACCTCTACAGGCCACTCAGGCTCCACGGATTCAGTCATGTCCACATACTTCTCAGGACATGGTTGCTGCCCCAGTTGCCACTCCGCCCACAAAGCCAGCTAGAGGTGGAGGATGGGCGGGCAGAGGTCACCCTAGAAGGGGAGGAGTTTCAACTAAATTCTATGTTGTTCTAAATAGGATGGAGGTAGTTTCTTCATATAGATGCATCAGTCTTATTTGATCCGGGATCCACTTATTTGTATGTGTCATTTGATCTGTTTTTGGTTGTATCTTGTGATTATTTGAGTTTTCTTGCTTATGTATCCACGCCCGTGGGAGATTCTATCATTGTGGACCGTGTGTATCAGTCATGTTTAGTAGTTATTGGTGGTTCTGAGATAGACTCAATCTATTATTTCTTAGTATGGTGGACTTTGATGTTATCTTGGCACGTATTGACTGTCACCCTATCACGCTATTCTAGATTATCACCCTAAAATTGTGAAGCTAGCTATGCCAGGTTTACCACGGTTAGAGTGAAGCGGTGCATTGAAGTATGTTCCTAGCAGGGTTGTATCATATCTGAAGACTTAGCGGATGGTTGAAAAGGGGTGTCATTCTTATCTAGCCTTTGTGAGAGATGTCAGTGCTGATACACCTACCGTTGAGTCATTTTCGTTAGGGAGAGACTTCCTAGATGTATTTCTAGTGGATCTTCCTGGCATACCACCTGATATGGATATCAATTTTTGTATTGACTTGTTGCCGGTCACTCAGCCATTTCTATTCCACCATATCATATGACCCTACGGAAGCTGAAGGAGTTAAAGGAGAAGTTGCAAGATTTGCTTGATAAGGGCTTCATTCGGCCTAGTGTGTCACCGTGGGTGGTCCGGTCTTGTTTTAAAGAAGAAGGATGGCTCTATGCGCATGTGTGTTGATTATCGAAAGTTGAACAAGGCTACAGTGAAGAACAGGTATCCATTGCCACACATTGATGACCTATTTGATCAGCTATAGGGTGCCAGAGTGTTCTCAAAGAGTGACTTGCGGACATGTTATCACCTGCTAAAGATTCGGGATCTAGATATTTTGAGGACTGCCTTTAGGACTTGATATGGTCATTATGAGTTCCTTATGATGTCTTTTAGGCTGACCAATGCTCCAGCAGCATTTATGCACCTGATGAATAGTGTATTCTATCCTTATATTGATTCGTTCTTTATTGTGTTTATTGACGACATCTTGGTGTACTCTGTAGTCGAGAAGATCATGAGCAGCACTTGAGGATCCTGCTCTATACCTTGAGAGAGAAGAAGTTTTATGAAAAATTCTTGATGTGTGAATTCTGGCTTGATTCAGTATCATTTTGGGATCATGTGGTGTCGGGTGAGGGGATCAAGGTAGATCTGAAGAAGATTGAGGCAATGTAGAGTTGGCCCAGGCCATCTTAAGCTATGAAGGTTCGAAGTTTCTTTGGTTTGTCCTAGTATTATCGTTGTTTCGTTGAGGGATTCTCATATATTATTGCACCTATGACCACATTGACCCAGAAGAGTGCTTCTTTCTGATGGGCCGAGTGTGAGGCGAGCTTTCAAAAGCTCAAGACTGCTTTGACTACAACCCTAGTGATAGTGTTGTAGACGGGCTCGGATCCTATACTATATATTATGATGCGTCACATGTTGGCCTTGGCGCGTTGTTGATGCATGACAATAGGGTGATTGCCTACTCGTATCGATAGCTTAAGAGGTATGAGAAGAATTATCCAGTCCACGACTTGGAGTTAGCAGCGATTGTTCATGCATTGAAGATATGGCGGCATTATTTGTATGTGCCCCTTGTGAGGTCTTTACCGACCACCGATTTTTACCGCATCTGTTCAAACAGAAAGATCTTAACTTCTACAGTGGAAGTGGTTAGAGTTTCTTAAGGATTATGATATCACAATTCTCTTTCATCCCAAAGACCAATATGGTGGCCGATGCCTTGGTCAAATGGCAGAGAGTTTAGGTATTTTAGCATATCTATCGGTAGCGGATAGCCCATTGGCATTGGATATTCAGGCTTTAGCCAAGTAGTTTGTTAGATTGGATTTTTCGGAGCCTAGTCGAGTTATTTCCTGAGTGGTTTCTCGGTCTTCACTATATGACCGTATCAGATAGATTTAGTATGACGACCCCCATTTGCTTTTCCTTAAGAACACAGTTCAACACGGTGATGGCAAAGAGGTTATTATTGGGATGACGTTGTGTTGCGGATGCAGAGCCGGTTATGTGTGCCCAATGTGGATGGGTTGAATGAGTTGATTCTTCAGAAAGCCCATATATTGCAGTACTCCGTTCATCCGGGTTAAGCTAAGATGTATCAGGATATGAGGAAGCACTATTGGTGGAGGAGGACGAAGAAAGCCATAGTGGAGTATGTAGCTCGGTGCCTCAATTGTTAGCAGGTGAAGTGTGAGCATCAGAGGCTGGGTGGTTTGCTTCAAAGACTTGAGATTCCCGAGTGGAAATAGGAGCGTGTCACCATGGATTTTGTTGTTGGACTTCCACGGACTCAGAAGAAATTTGATGCGGTATGGGTGATTGTGGACAGGTTGACCCAAAATTTTGCTATCGACCCTAGCGAGAGAGCTCTAGCTACGCATAAAGGCGACTCACATGTGATTTCTTGAGAGAGCTTATGGTCGTTCATTCTGGTGGTCAGCCTTCTTTTTCGGCTAGTCAGCATATACTACAATTCTCGCATCATCTTCGAGCCCTACAAATACCAACTCCCAGCCCCTAGATTTCAGGGTTTTATTGAAACCAATTTCATTAAATAACCCTATGCAACAAAACCCTAACGTGAAGCCTTTTGTTGATCCCACTCATTTTAAATGAGAATCTTTCTTGCATGGACAACCTTTTGTCAAGTTCATAGAAGTAGAATTTGATCAAATGAATGTCATTGAAGCTCTGCAATACGCATTTGTGGGTAAGCTCTCCTATGGTTGGCCAGAACTTCAAGAGTTACGTCGAATTATTCCAGTTCAATGTGGTGTCAAAGGTGAATGTAACATTGGCATTATGGGAAGATTTCATAAATCTTACGTCAAAAAGTGCTTATAATGTTAAAGCTAAGAGTGGTTATGAATACTAAACAAGGGCGCTTATATATGATGGTAAATTCAAAGTAGGGGAAGAAACACCAATGTCTATGGCTTGGATTTCGTTTCCAAGTTTGTTACCAACTTACTTTGTCAAAGAATGTTTATTCTTAATAGCATAAGCCATAGGGAAGCCATTGCATCTTGATATGGCTACAATCAACAAAAATCGACCAAGTTGTGCGAGGGTAAAGCTACTAGTTGATCTACTAGCAGAGCTACCAAACAAGGTACGTAATGTATATAGAGAATGAAGCTACAGGTGAGATAAGGACGGAGTGGGTGAAAATTCAATATGATTTTCTACCCAAGTATTGAAAGGAGTGTACATTGCAAGGGAATCACAAGATAGATTGTTGGAGGTTACATCCTGAGTTGATGGAAAAAAATAAAGACAAACAAATTGTACAATAGGAAATTAGAGGTAATGTCAAGGCTTCAGTGATGATTCTGATCAGTAGAAAAGTTGTGGGTAAGGTTGGAGAACAATGGAAGGAGGTTAGTGATAATCGCGTAAAGAATGCCAAACAGGATGAGGTGCAACTTGGAACTTGAAAGGAAATAGTTCCAACTAATAACAGGGCAGTTCAACAAGTGCAAAAGAATAATAAATTTTCAATTATAGAGGTTGAAGAGGGGCAGAAGGGAGCTGGCGATCAGTTAGCCTTTGTGGAAGAAGTTAATGAAAATCAAAGCCCTAAACCTACTCCAAAGAGTACAGAGAAATTGAATCCGACAACCGGTGTGTATAGCCCTACTTCAACTAGGAATAGGGCTTAAAAAGGAGTTACAAATGCTAATCCTAATGAAGTAAGGAACAAAGTAGAAAAGGAAACGAAATCCACTGCCCAGTGGTTAAGCAGAACTTTTGGTAATAACATTGTCACGACTGATCAGTCTTTTCAGGAGATGCCCATTGATACATCTGTTGAGATAGAGAATGTGAATGACAAGATTAAATTCATTGGGGGGGGGGGGGNTTATGGTGTGATCAGGTCGAGGAGGAATCACAAGAGACTGAGTTTCATGCAGACAATGATGAAAATTATGAAATTGAAGAGGAGAAACAAGGAGAAGAGGAGCAAAGTGTTAATGATAAGAGAGCTGAGGTGCAGTCTAAAGAGAATGCAACAAAGGCTACTGGTGGTTAGGTACAAAGAAAGCAGCAGATCAAGCACAATGAAGGAGAACAAAATCAGAATCCTTATATTAATGTAAACCCTAACCCTAGTCTAGTTATAGTGAACCCTAATAAGGAAAACATAAAGACGACTTATCCAGCTAATATAGGTCAACCTCACGATGCAGAAATGACTCATCATAGCAAGGACTTGGAAGGTGGAATGTAGCAAGGTATGCCACCTAGCTCCAAAGCTCATCTGCAGAAGGCTTTGGTGCCACTGAGAAAATTAGGAATGCAATAATTGCTAAAACATTAGTTGAACCAAATGGTCAGGTGTGTAAGGAGAATGTGAATAAGATTTTAATCACTAAGCCTACAAAAAATCAAATGGTGTTACAAGAACAACCCAAAGAGCAGGAGGATTATTTGGCAAATGCAGGAAGAGACTAGATGAGGAATCTATTGAATATAATTTTATGAATGTTGCTCGGCAAGGTGATCTTTCGCCTATACATATTGACAAAACCAAATCAGGTGGCAGAGGAAGAAAGAAACAAGAAAAAGAGATACCAGGAGTTCAAGCTACTGGGGTGCAAACAAGGAAACTATATTTAAGTCCAATATCTAATAATAAATGCGCTTATATGGAATATTAGATCTGTTACGACCAATAGAGCTTTTGTGAGGCTCATCACAGTGCATGTGAATGTCTATGGACCTAGAAGAGTCCATGTTGAATTTCTTCAGCAGCTCCTTTGATGTATTTTTCTGATGTATCATGGTTCCAATAAGTGTTTGCTTGATTTGCAACCCCATAAAGAAGTTCAATTCATGCATCATGCTCATTCCAAACTCATTTCCCATCTCAACAAATTCCTTGGACATTACATCATTAGTAGCTCCAAATATAATGTCATCCACATATACTTGTACAATCAGAATTCTTGCCTTTGCTCCTAAAAAATAGTGTGTTTTCCACCTTTCCTCTTACAAAGTTGTTGGTTAAGATGAATTTTGAAAGTATTTCATACCAAGCTCTTGGAGCCTGTTTTAGTACATACAGGGCTTTGTGTAACTTGAACACATAGTCAGGAAATTATTCACTCTCAAACTCAGGAGGTCGTTTAACAAACACTTCCTCCTTCAAATAACCGTTCAAGAATGCACTCTTTACATCCATCTCATACAAGGTGAACTCCATGTGTGTAGGAAAAGCTATTAGCATTCTTATAGCTTCCATTATAGCTACAGGTGGAAATGTATCATCATAGTCAATGCATTCTTCTTGATTGTATCCGTGTACCAACATTCTAGCCTTGTTCCTTGTGATATTTCCTTGTTCATCCAGCTTGTTTTTGATCTGGTACCTATGATAGTTCTGTTCTTGGGTTTTTGTACCTAGTTTCAGACCTTGCTTCTTTTAAATTGATTTAGCGCCTCTTGCATGACAATAATCCAATCTGGATCCTTTAGAGCTTCATTTATGTTCTTAGGTTCAACCCGTGAGAGAAATTTTGTGAGTGCACATATATTTCTCAAAAATGACCTAGTTTTCGCTCTTGCATTAGGGTCAAAGATTATGTTCTCAAGAGTATGTGAACTATGATGTTTCCATGGCCTAATCTTCATTTCCAGAGATGGTTCACCCCAGCAGTGACCCAAAGGAATAGGTTCATTTGGTATAGCTTCATCAGTCTGGCTAGCAGTCAAAGTAGTTCTCTCTTCTTCTTTTCCTCATGATCACTATCTACTTCCTTATGATCTCCGGATCCAACTTCAAGTTGAAGTTCAGGTTCCTTAGGAGCTCCTTCACCAGTGAGTTCTATGTCATAATCTTCATCATTTAGACCTTTCTCAGCCAAGTTGTTAGATTCATCAAAAATAACCTGAATATTTTCTTCTACATAGTTCTTTTATTAAAAAATTTGTAGGCTTTACTCTGTGAAGGGTAACCCAAGAAAAAAATTTCATCACTTCTGTCATCAAACTTACCTAATCTTTTCCATTATAGTGCATAAAACATTTGCACCCAAATTCTCTCAGGTGAGTAATGTTGAGCTTTCTCCCTCGAAATAACTCAAAGGAGTTTTCTCAAGAATAGGTCTGGCCATGCATATGTTTAACAAGTAACAAGCAACATTGAGTGCCACAGCCCAGAAGCTTTTAAGTAGTCCATTAGCAATCGACATGGTCCTCCCCATGTCTTTTAGAGATCGATTCTTTCTTTGTATACCACCATTTTGTCGTGGAGTTCTAGGTGCAAAAAAGTTATGATCAATGCCATGTGTGTTACAGAACTCAAGGAATTTAGAATTTTCAAACTCAGTTCCACAGTTTGTACTTATACTTGACACATTACAACCCAGTTTCTTTTGGATCATTCTAACAAATACATAGAAAACATCAAAATTTTCATCTTTAGACCCCAAAAACAGAGTCTGTGTATACCTGGAAAAGTCATCTACAATGAAAAATACATACCTTATGCCTCCTCTACTCCTCACGATCATTGGTCTAGATAGGTAAATGTCAAGGAGTTCTAAAGTTTTGGAGGTGATAACAATCCTTTTAGATTTGAAAGGTGACCTTACATGTTTCCCTCTAACACATGTATCGCAGACCTTGTCTGAGGAGAAATGAACTTTTCATAGGACAAGGACCAAGTCCTTTGCTGCCAACATGTTAAGTTGGGAAAGATTGGCATGACCAAGTCTTCTATGCCATAAAAGTGAATCATCATCCACTACACTTAAGCTTGTGTGCTCACTCTGAGGAAGATACACAATGGATATCCCGTAAATATTTTTATGTCTTTTATCTTTTAACACAACTTCATCAGTATCAAGCTTAGTGACAGAGCCAATTTTGGAATTGAATTTTACCTCGTTTCTTTTATCACACATTTCAGAAATGCTAGGAGATTGTGTTTGAGGCCTACTACATAATACACATCTTGTATAACATGAGAGAGTGACTTACCTACCTTATCAATACTTGTTATCTAGTCCTTTTTTCCATTTTCAAATGACACACTCCCTCCTTGGAAGGCTGTCAGTGAGAGAAAGTTCTTATTTTCTCCAGTCATATGTCTTGAGCATCCGCTGTCTAGATACCACTCTTGATTTTTCCCTCTCACTTTAGCCTGCACCAAAAATCACAATTTATCCTTGGGTACCCAGACAAGGTTAGGTACCTTTTTATTTGAAAAGGATGAATCAGATATCTTCTTACGCAGAAGGGGAGAGCATTAATATCTGTTATCTTGTTAACCATTATCCACTTAGTTCGTACAAGAGGATTGGCTTTTTGTTCCTCTTCCTTCTTCACATTATTAGCAAGACAAAAAGTGTTCTTAAAATGAGCATGAATTAAGGCAGGGAAAGTATCTCTAAAGTGTCCTACCTTTCCACAATGAGTGATATATTTTGTTATTCGAAATTCCTACATATTTTGGGTCCAACTTGGGAAATAGTTTTCTGTAGCCAATTCCTGATTTGTTAGTGCTGCAGTTTTCATTCAGCAAATTTAAAGCTCTGAGAATCTATGCCATTTGCTTAGCCTAGATAGTTCATAATTAGTCTTTTCTAGATTTTCTTAGAGAACTTTATTCCTACATTCAGCATCACCAAGATTATATTTATCCCTTTTTAGTTCCTTTTCAAGATTATCTTGCAGATCAACATTGATAGATTCATGTTCTTTGAGATCAATTTTGACACATGAACGATTGCTTATTAACTGATCATTTCCAAATATTTGTATGTATTTTACCTTTTAACACAACATCATAAGTATCAAGCTTAGTGACAGTGCAGATTTTGGAATTGAATTTTACCTCATTTCTTTTATCACACATTTCAGAAATTCTAAGGAGATTATGTTTGAGGCCTATTACATAATACACATATTTTATAGCACGAGAGAGTGACCTACCTACCTTATCAATCCCTGTTATCTATCCCTTTTTCCCATTTTCAAATGACGCACTCCCTCCTTGGAAGGTTGTCAGTGAGAGAAAAATTTTATTTTCTCCAGTCATATGTCTTGATAATCCACTGTCTAGATACCACTCTTGATTATCCCCCCTCACTTTAGCCTGCACCAAAATTCACAAGTTAGCCTTGGGAACCCAAACAAGCTTGGGTCCTTTTTATTTGAAAAAGGATGAATCAAATATCTTCTTGGCTAGTAGGGAAGAGGATTAATATATGCTATCTTGTTATCCTTTATCCACTTTGTTCGGACAAGAGGATTGCCTTTTGGTTCCTCTTCCTTTTTCACATTTTTAGTAAGACCAAAAGTGTTCTTAAACTGAGCATGAATTAAGGCATGGCAAGTATCTCTAAAGTGTCCTACCTTTCCACAATGAGTGCATATTTTGTTAATAGAAATTCCTACATATTTTTTATCAATATTGCGAACAGATTTTCTATAGTCAATTCTTGATTTGGTAGTGCTGAAGTTTTCATTCAGTCAATTCAAAGCATCTGAGTATCTATGCCATTTGCTTAGCCTAGATAGTTCATAATTAGCCGTTTCTAGATTTTCTTACATAATTTTATTCCTACATTTAGCATCACCAAGATTATATTTAGCCATTTTTAGATCCTTTTCAAGCTTATATTGCAGATCACTCAATTTTTCCTTACCATATGTATCAGGTGACTTCTCATTTTTAGAAGTGAGCTCAAGAACCTGGTTCTTAAGGTCTTTGGCGTGTCCTTCAAGATCAGCTTTGTCAGATTCATGTTCTTTGAGATCAAGTTTGACACATGAACGATCCTCATTAACTAATCATTTCCAGTACTTATTTTGTCAATTTCACCCATCATAGTCACAATTATCGCCATCAGTTGTTTTATAGACATAACATGAATATTTTCTTTCAAGTTAGAGATACTTACCTGATTTGTTTGTTTTATAGTCTTTGAATCACTCATTGTTATCATTCCTATCACATTTTCTTCTGTTTGGATTTCTTCAATTTCCATCCACCACTTTAATGTTTCATCTCCAAAATCAACTTCCAAGGTCCTTCATATGTCATGGACAGAGATGCAAGGGGACATTTTATAGAGAATATTTCTGGGCAAACTTCTGTAGAGCATGTCCTTTGCTTTAGCATTTCTTTGGATCATCTACCGATCTTCATCACCATATTTCTCTTCTTTCTTGTTACATATTTTACCTTCACCATCCATTTTGGTAAGGATGATTGGTCCATGACTGACAATTACCTAAAGGCCAAAATCGGTTACCTAAAGGAACTTTTCCATATGCATTTTCCTTTCATCATAGTGATGTCCATCAAACGTAAGAGGTCTTTAAATGTGCATTCCAAGTTGTACTGGAGTATCTGTCTCCAGTGTCTAATGTCCATAAATGACATCATAGAGACTTATGGACTCGTCCTCATTTTCTTCTTCTTTATCAGTTCCACTGTCCTCATATGCTGCTAGAAAGGTGTTGACCCATGTCACTGCATAGTTTTGAAGATTGACAAATGGCTGACCAGTTGAACCAGGTCCATCAGAGCACACATCTTGAACTGAATAGCTGGCACATGAACCATTTATGCATAGGAGATATTTGTGAATGTGAAATGTAAATTAACCAAGAGATTGTCTCCTAATGTGAAAAAGTTGCAAACTGATGAGAAGATTGAAGTCGAATTCAGCAAGGAAAGTAACAAAAGAAAGGAATTTCAGTTTGATACGAATTTGTTTACCCAGGTAGAGTTGGACCAGAATTGGATGACAAGCTAAACAACTGACTCCATAAATACTTGATGTATTTTCGAATGGAATTCCACACGCACAAAAGTTGAAGTGAATAAAAGTCTGAAAGCAAAGATCATAGAGTTATTTTGCTAGAAGAATCATTGTGCTATTAAAAAGCTACAGTTCAACTAGAAGAATCAGTTCCATCTGATAAATTTTTGAGTCTAGTTGATTGTAGTAGGAGTTTTAATATTGTATCTTTTCAGCTTTCATAGAAGCAATTGTAATAGGTATGGATTTTTCAAGTTAGAGTTAACTTGAAGCTTGTAGAAATTAGACGGGGGCTAGTTACTACAAAGGGATTAGAGTTAGCCCTAGGATTACAAAAGAGTTTATTTTGTAAGTCCTTTTGGCTCAGAGATTTTAGTGAAGTGTTTGATTAAATCTTACTGGGGAGTAGGTCGTGGTTTTTTCACCTTTTGAGCCAGGTATTTTCCACGTAAAAATCTCTTTGTTTTTAATTATCTGCTTTTAGTATTCCGCAACAGTAGAAGTAAGTACATCAAGAAGAACCAGATTCTTCTATTGAGACAACACTCAAAAAATTGGGTACCTCACAATTAACTTGTATAATTGTGTGGTATTGACGTCTAAAACATCAATTGGTATCAGAGCAGGTTATCCTTGAAAGTCTAACACCTTGGAGAAGATCAAGATGATTGCACCACCTAGAAATTTGGAAGGTCAATCACTTGCAAGGCCACCACTCTTAAATGGCTAGTATTACTCTTGGTGGAAAAACAGGATGAAGGACCACCTGATTGGAGAAGACTATGAACTCCGGGACATAGTCACTGATGGTCCTCTAGCTACCATTATGAAGACTACTAAAGGTATAGATATACCAAAGACTAGAGCTGATTGCACTGCTGAGGATCTGAAGAAATTGGAGAAGAATGCAAAGGCCAAAAAATGTCTAGTGTGTGGACTAGGTCCAGACAAGTACAACATAATCCAAAGATGCACCACTGCCAAAGAGATTTGGGATACCTTGCAAGTAACCCATGAAGGAACACCTCATGTAATATGATGAAGAGGTACTCTATTATACTCTCAGTATGAAAACATCACTATGAAAGAAGGAGAGACTATCGAAGATATGTACACAAGGTTCAGAACCTCAACTAATGAACTGAAGTCTCTTGGAAGAGTCATTCTTGAAGAGGACAGGGTTGAGAAGATCCTAACAAGGGTCTTGCCTATTTCCTGGGAAAGCAAAATCACTGCTATCCAGGAATCCAAAAATATGGTAACCCTGAGATTAGATGAGCTGATTGGAAACCTCACTGCCTATGAACTGAGAAGGAAGACAATGAAGATGGATGGTCCAAATAAGGAGAGGAGTCTAGAACTAAGAATCACTGAGGGAGAAGATCTATAGGATGATGAGATGGCCATGGTCACCAAAGAATTCAGAATATTTCTCACGAGGAAGAAGGGCATCTCTAGAGAAGGAAACTACAACAAAGCAAAATCCATAGAAAAGCCAACCAACAAAGGATGCTATAAATGTGGTAAGACTGACCATCTCATCAAAAACTGTCCTCAGTGGGAAGTAGAATGGAAAAAGGAGAGATATGAAAGAAGGAATAGGAAGAAGGAATAGGTCCAACCCAAGAAAACCACAACAAAGGCTATGGTTGCTACTTGGGGGGAAAGTTCAGATGAGGAATCAGAAGATGGGGAGACTGAAGATCAGGCGCTCATGGTAATTGGAGAATCTGATGAGGAATCACATGAAGAACCATAGGTAAGTATCTCCCATCTTAAAACAAAGTAAAGTTCATATCTAAGGAAAAACTCTCTGAGTTGCTACTTGATTTCATACATGATTCCGAGGAAAAAACCAAAGAGAAGGATCAACTGTCTAAAGAATGTGCAATGCTAAAAGGAAAGTGCATGAACTTGAAAATCAGAGTCAGTGAATCTGAAAAGAAAAACACTGACTTGTTGAACCATGTTCATCCACTTGAAACTGAGATTCTAGAACTAAAATCTGAAAACATAAAGCTAAAGCTACGATCCAGTAAAAAGGTTGTTCATTATTCTCATATCATGTTATAAGAAAACATAGAAAAATTAAAAGATAAGATGTATGCCAAGGATGAACAGATAAGACTCTTAATGAAGAACTTGGCAAAGTCAAACATGAATTAGATCGAACTTGTAAGTGGAATAAATCTTTTGATGCCTTGATATGGCTTCAAGAGAATCATAGTAGCAACAAGAGAGGGATTGACTTTGGAAGTCAATTGCTCAAGTGGGATCCCAAAAGCAAGTATCTCACTCTTCCAGAGAATAAAATCTGCACTCATTGTGGTAAGACTGGGCACTACAAATGTGAGTGTACTGCAAAAGAGTAGGCCAGTCGAAGAAATGAGAGTTTTGTAAATAGGAAAAATTGGCTACCAAATTGGGCCAGGAAAAATTTGATTCATCGATTCTCATAGAAAAGGACCCAAACTAGTTTGGGTTCTTAAGACTAACCCCTGATTCTTTTGTAGGTTCAAGTGAGAGGAGGCAGCCAAATTTGGCATTTGGATAGTGGCTGCTCAAAGCATATGACTGGGAACATGGAACAGTTCCTTTCACTTGAAAGTCTCAAAGGAGGAAATGTCTCCTTTGGAAATGGAAAGAAAGGTGAAATCATTGGGGTTGGTAAGGTAGGTAAGGATGACACACGATCCGTTGAACATGTGTATCTAATAGATGGCTTGAAATATAGCCTGATCAGTGTATCACAACTGTGTGATAGAGGTAACCTGGTTGCTTTTACTTGCACAAAATGTTTTGTGATTAACCTGCTTACTGACAAGATTGTTTTGCATGGAAAAAGAATGAATAACATCTATGTCATAGACTTGTCCACACTGTCTGAAAATTAACTCACTTGCCTAAGTGTGCTGGACAGTGATCCCCTCATGTGGCACAAATGACTTGGTCATGCGAGTCTAACTCAACTTAACAAACTAGTCTCCAAGGACTTAGTGGTAGGACTTCCTAACATTAATTTCAAGGAGGACAAAGTTTGTGATGCATGTGCCACGGGGAAGCAGGTAAGGTCCTCTTTCAAAAGTAAGAAAATAGCCAGTACCACCAAGACATTGGAACTGGTTCATATAGATCTATGTGGTCCTATGAGAACTCTGAGTAGAGGTGTCAAGAGATATGTGATGGTTCTAGTTGATGATTATTCAAGGTTCACTTGGACATTATTCCTGGCATCTAAGGATGAAGCATTTGATATGTTCACTTCATTTGTCAAGAAAACTCAAAATCAATTAGGAGATCAACTAGCATCAATAAGATCTGACCATGGTACTGAATTTGAGAATGCTAAGTTTGCTGAGTTATGTGATGAACATGGTGTTAATCATAACTTTTCTGCTCCTAGAAACCCACAACAAAATGGGGTTGTTGAAAGGAAAAAAAGAACTCTTAAAGACATGACAAGAACCATGCTTCTATCTAGCAAACTACCTCACGGGTTCTGGGCTGAAGCAATAAACACTGCTTGTTACATAATTAATAGATGCATGACTAGACCTATGGTAGAGAAAACTCCCTATGAATTACTTAAAGGGAGAAAT
>ML301524.1:0-11779 GCA_005239505.1 Nicotiana paniculata
CTGAGGGAGTTGACATAGTATGGCCTTGGATTCTATGAGGTTTTAAGTTGTCTTGCAAGCTGGTGTGTGAATGTTTGAGAGAGAAACAATGCGAATACAAAAGAATTGGGAGGAACATAAATTTTTGTGGTTTACTGCTACAACTAGAAAGAAACAGAGGTGCATGTGGGGAGGTTTGTATGCCTAGAAATACTAATGGAAAAATCCACTGGTGAATGATGTATATCATCGGGGCATTGTTTTCCCACTGCATCTATGTGCTTGCCACTTGTATCGATGTTGAATAGCTTCCATTCAAGTTTTTTCTTTACCTCTCTTAGACCCACTTGGTTAACATGTTAAAGTTTTTGCCTTACCTCTCTTGGACCACTTGATTAGCAGGTTCAAGTTTGATTTATTAAATTACTTTTGCCCTGGTCTTTATAAGTCATGCTTATTCAGTAAGACATTAAATATGCATCCAATCGATGTAGAAGATGTAATTATATCTGCGTTCGTGTGATAGAGTCAATAGAAATATTAAATTTCTTAGTATCATGTAAAGTTCACTTTTCTTTCCTATGAGGTATCTTGGAAGGTTTGGATTGTCAATTGGGTTGGTTGGGCTCGAAGCTCGACAGGTCGGTCCACTAAGATCAGGATTCAGCCTTAGGTGAGTGTGAACTGAACCAAGCGGGAGAATAAAGTTCAAGCAAGTGTGGTCCAGGACAAGTTCAACGCCCACTTCAACTTTATATGACAATTTGACTGGATAAAGAATTTAATTAAAGAAGAAAACTTTTGACAGATAAGCTAAATGTTATAAGATGCCCAAAGTACCCTTACCATCTTGTGATCCGAAAGATGTTATGTCATTCCTATAAGAGTATTTTATTATATAAGAGTATGTTATTAAGGTAAAATGGGAATGCCAGAAGTAAATAGGTTCATTCGAAAAATATGTCAATCTTTTTTAAACATGCTAAAGAGGAAGAGTGCCACATAAAATCGAATCATGTGAGTAGTTCTTTGTTTAATACTTTAATAAATAGTTAGGACTCTCTTTATCCCGTATATAAAATTTAACATAATGTACCCCCTTCTGGTAGTTCTGAAATTATTTCTACATTCTCTAGCCTAGTTTATATGATGTATTATCTATGTCTAGGCTCAGCTTGACCATAGAGTTTCATTGTTTAGAGGTTTTTCTTTTGGCGTGAAGTACAATTTACAAGGTTAGTTTATAGTAGAGTTCCTTTGTTATATTTGGGATGTTATTATAAGTTATATTCAATGATGTATGCAGTATGGTTAAAATGGATTTCCTTGCATATTTAATGTCATTTCTTGCTGATTTAGTTACCTTTAGTTTCTGCTATCTCTAGTTCAAACACCTCCATTTTGACAAAACCATATTGATCCTTACATAACTTCAGCCAATTCTCGACTTTGAATTTGACTCTCCATTTTGACAAAACCATATTGATCCTTAAATAACTTCATCCAATTCTTGAATTTGAATTTGACATTTATATTATAAAACCAATTCAAGAATCAAGAATACAAGGTTAATGATGGAAACCGATACTTTTATTTGATACACGCAATTTAATTTTTATTTTTAGTTTATAAGATAAGTTTAATATTTAATGATACTTGTGAAATTTGACAGTGATGATATAAATGATCAACGAGATCATGTCTTGAAACATATGAGAAAGTTATAGAACAATTGGAGAGGAACGATGCACAAGAATATTAAGTCTAAGCCATTTCGTGATGCTCTAAAAGATGTGCCAGATGGGGTAGACAACAGTGATTGGGAATGGCTGGTCAAGGAGCATTTTCTTACTGAAAAAGGTATGATTTCGTAGCTATTTATTAACATTGTGTTATATTAAGTGGCTAATGACTTTTGCCGGTATGTTGATAATTTAGGAGACACGTACAAGAAACTCGGTCAATAGGTCTAAGTTGAGTATGCCTCATCGTACGAGTAGACCAATTAAGGAGATCATTTATGAATTGGTGAGTAAATCTTATAATTCTATTAAGAAACCTCATCTTTGTTACAAAGATTTCTTTGACTTGTTTATTGTAATGTGAAGGGAGGTAAAGATGGTAATCCACCAGATGTGGCAACAGATTTTTTGAGACTCGTAAGAAGAAAAACAAGCTTGTCGAACCTGAAACCAATAAGAAATATGTAAGTTTATTGATAAATTTCAATTCATATTATTTATTTATTGTGTTGTAATATTTTAAGCAAATAATTTTTTATTTTACAGGATAAAATCAAAGAATTGGTGCAATCTGAATCGTCTCTTACAAACATTGAGGTTGTGAAAAGGTGCTTCGGACCTCAACGAAAGAGTCATGTAGTTGGATTTGGTGGTGGGATAACCGCTAAGGAGTTGAAAGGTGGTACTCTAAAGCTGCATTGTTGGAAAAGTTGAATGCTACTGTAAAAGAAAATGAATCACTAAAAGGACGTTTCGAAGGGCTAGAGAGTAAATATGATAAGCTAGGGAGTAAATACACACAACTTGCAAAGATAGTGTTTGATTAGCCTTCATCACCATCTTCAAGTGATCAATAGATTGAATCATATAACGGGTTAGTACATTGAAAATCCTATTTTACTGTAACATGCCGTGCGAGTTGTCGTTTTCCATCTCATCTTATTCATCCTCTTCTACTTGATAATCCCAAATCTTATGATTGCACAAGAACTCACTTGTAACTGTTAATTGCTCCTTAGAAACCGACACCTTATTTGTAGAATTTGCTTGAGATATTGAAGCCATACCCGAACCAAGGAAAGGTTAAAACCTGTTATTTTGGAATTAGCTTAATTTCAGGAATAGCAAACATCACTTAACCGGGTCCAAAATTTTAACCTCTGAAAGCCAGGGAAAACTTATATGTATATCCAGTTATGAGAGCCATGCACTTCTTTGATTGTAGTTCTTGGAGGCTCAATTCCTGTACCTCAAGGTCTCTAGTGAACTTCTTTGATTGTAGTTCTTGGAGGCTCAATTCCTGTACCTCAAGGTCTCTAGTGAAACTGAGTTTACAATGATCTAAATCCCAAGTTATACTTGAGCTTATTTTAAGCACTTTTGATACTGATATTCTTGCATTTCATTCAATTATCTTTAAGTGCGTGTAGAATATTTAGTGTAAATCCACAATACTTTATTTTAACGCAGTAACCAATAACCAAATGCATAAAGAAAGAACAGAAACAGAGAAATGTAGGGCTCACGTCTTAGAATGGATTTGGGGGACAAATTCTAAGCTCTCCTAACTAGTTGAATCTAACAACTGGGACGAAGAAATGAACCATAATTTTATACCCTAGACTAGGTACTTACTGACTGATCAATCAGCTCGGATTAGTAATCACCATGATATGTAATGTAATTTCCTTTCAAATGAAACATACTGAACAGTGCCAACAACACTATATTTATTCACTTGAAACTCTTAAGTATGGGCAAGCATCGCAGACAAGAGTACAATTTGCAGGCCATAAAGTAATAAAACTTTAGCTACTAGTGTTAGGAGCAATTGATAATTGACAAAAAGTAAGTTTCCAAAACTTTAGCTACTACTATGAGACCAAATGTATAGGATACATCTGGGCCTACTGGTGGAGGAGTAACAAACCAGGTGTCCGTCTTGAGTGCCCAGTTCCAACCATATAGTAGTATTTGGTGTTATACAGTGTTTAACAAATCATAATTTAGTAATATCGACATGGGTTGAGAAGCATGAGGTCTCATGTTCGGACACCACCTTTATTAAGAAAAGGGGAGTAATCAAAATATATATAAATATTGATTTTACATAATGTTACACTACAACTTGTTTATAAAGCTCACCTTCAAGTTTTGAATGGTACAATGATAAATGTACCCGGAATTATATGTGGGGTATTTGTAGGTAGAAACAGTTCATTTGGCTATTTGCTTAATCTTGCTATTGGCTTCCCAGTACAATAATTTATTTGAGCCAGGTTCATACATTGTCACCCATGAAACAATCACTCCCTTACCGACGTGATCCCCTTGCGTTAAATGAACCTTCATTTACATCAAGCTTACTGTTTAATTAAAAAAAGACTGCTGGTAATTTCTTAGGGGAGCAATTTCCATTTTCATTGCACTCTTAATGTTCACTAAGTATATAATCATGATACTTAGTGCTCCAAGGATTGTATCATTGTTGATTTTTCACGCTTATAGTAAGGATGTATGGCTCGTGTTCTTTGGCTAGTCAATTTACTTCTCGTGAATATGGTTATCTATCTGTGCATTCGACAATTTAAGGTGTTATCTGTTAAGTTTCCCTTTAACGTGTTCATTTTATTTTTTAGTTGTTTATTCTTTGTTTTTAAACTGGCATAAATTTGTTATTTTAACAGATCAAAAACTTGCAGCCCGAAGAACCTATCCTTGAAAAAAGTGTAGAGCAAGTTGAAGTAATAGAGGTTTTTGGTTCGTCGGGGATGGTTTAAAGACACTGTCTTATGTACATATATATGCTGTAATTTTATTTTTTTTCTTATTAAGAATATTTAAAAATGATGATTAACTCATCTCATTTTATGCTTCCAGTTGTCTCTTGGATGGGTTTGCGTTATTTACTTTTCATTGTTTTATTAAGATGGGTTTCTTACGATTTGGATTGGTTTCTGGTAAATATGATACTTTAGTTCTTCGTATTAATGATATATCAAGTATTTGGTTTATTTTCCAATATTGTTGAGCGTGTATGAAAGCATATAAATAATTATTACTAATCACGTAATTTAAATTTTCTTTATATTTATTATACATTTTCATCTTAGCGAAGAAAAATGTGGTCATTAAAACTCTTTAGCGGTAGGTTTCTCAAATAGATAAATGACTATTAATGACGAGAATTTTGGTTGTTAAAAGTAATTATATAATTAACGAAGAGAATGTCGGTCGCTAAAAGCACTTGAATTGACTTGATACATTGTTGACGTTAAAGACTTTTAATGACCGGATAACAAATTAGTGAGGAGAACCTCTTGTCGCTAAAAAGCATGTTTAACGATCGGAAATTATGCAGTCGTTAGAGATCCTTTAACGACCGAATTGTAAACCGGTCGTTAACTTTTAACGTCGGACTTTTAACGACTGGTGACGACCGAATTTTTTCCAGTCGTTAATAACTTATAACGACCGGAATTGGACTTTTGACGACCAAATTTCCCCTCGCTAAAGACCCATTTTCTTGTAGTGCATACGGTGGAGATCATAGGAAGAGCGGCCCTGTACGCAATCCCATTCGAAGTGATCGAAGGAACGATCGAGGACAGATCCCGAGGGCTCATGAGTAAGAGTGGTCTCAATAAATATGTCGAGCCCACGGAAGCACCACGACGATCGGAGTACAACTTTAGCGTTGATGCATCATCTATTTTATCAGCCTTTAGGCGGATCAAAGATACCAGATAACCTCGACCTCTGCAGACTGATCCAGCCCAGAGGAACCCAAATCAGATATGTAAATACCATGGTACCCATGGTCACAGAACGGAAGACTGCAAACAACTAAGGGAGAGGTAGCCCGTTTGTTCAACGAGGGCCGCCTTCGAGAATTTTTGAGCGATCGAGCTAAGAGACACTTTAGAGAAAGGGATGCAAAAAAGAAGAATGAACAGGAAGAACCTCAGCACGTGATTCACATGATCATTGGTGGGGTCGATATTCCGCAGGGACTTGTGTTCAAGCACACCAAGGTGTCAATCACCAGGGAAAAGAGAACTCGAAACTATGTACCAGAAGGGACCTTGTCTTTCAATGATGATGAAGCAGAAGAGATCTCACAACCCCACAATGATGCACTAGTAATATCTATTCTTATGAATAAAACTTAGGTTAAACGTGTTTTGATTGATCCAGGAAGCTCGGCCAACATTATTCGAATGAGGGTCGTAGAGCAACTAGGCCTACAGGATCAGATTGTGCCGCAGCTCGGGTTCTTAATGGCTTAAACATGGCAAGTGAAACTACCAAAGATGAAATCATCTTGCCAGTAAATGTAGCCGGAACCTTTCAAGAAACAATGTTCCATGTGATCGAGGGCGATATGAGATACAACACCCTGCTCGGATGACCCTGGATTCATAATATAAGGGCGCTCCCTTCAACCTTCCACCAAATTTTTGAAATTCCCAACACCGGAGTGGGTAAAAATGGTGTATGGGGAATGACATGCCGCCAAAGAGATGTTTGCGATCGATGAAGTGATATCGGTATCGGCACTTTCTTCAACAAAGGGATCGGAGTCAAAAGGAAAGTAGGAGGCCAAATAGCAACCACAGGTACCAGCCTCGACTCAATCGGAGGAGAAGGGAGCAGACGAGGACGATTACTACTGGATCCCTCAATCCTTCATAATTCCCATGGTTACAACGCCACCAAATCGACAATCGAAGAGCTGGAACAAGTCATACTGATCGGGACCTGCCCGAACGAAAGGTATACCTGGGCATGGGGTTGACTCCCGAGCTCAGGAAAAAACTTATTCAATTCCTCTTAAGTAACATGGATTGTTTTGCTTGGTCCCATATTGACATGACAGGGATCCCACCGAAGATTACTACACATCGACTAAGATTGGACCCGAAGTTCCGTCCAGTAAAGCAAAAGAGAAGGCCTCAGTCCGAGGTTAAGCATGCATTCATCAAGGGTGAGGTAACCAAACTTCTCAAAATAGGGTCCATTCGGAAAGTAAAATATCCCGAATGGTTAGCAAACGTAGTGGTAGTCCCTAAAAAGGAAAATAAACTTAGAATATGCGTAGACTATAAAGATTTAAACAAGGCCTTCCCTAAAAATTCTTTTCCTTTGCCGAATATCGATCACATGATCGATGCCATGGCCGAGCATGAGATTCTCAATTTTTCGATGCCTACTCCGGGTACAATCAATTACAGATGGACCCGGAGGATCAAGAAAGACTTCGTTTATCACTAAATATGGCACCTATGGTTACAAAGTAATGTTGTTCGGACTAAAAATGCTGGTGCAACTTATCAACGCCTAGTAAATTGAATGTTCGAAGAATAAATAGGAAAATCAATGGAATTTTATATTGATTACATGTTAGTTGAGTCCCTGCGAGCAGAGGGCCATTTGAAACATTTGCTGGAGACCTTTGACATACTAAGAAAGTACAACATGAAGCTCAACCCGGAGAAGTGCGCGTTCGGGGTCGGCTCGGGCAAGTTCTTCAGCTTCATGGTATCAAATCGGGGGATTGAGATCAACCCCGATAAAATCAAGTCCATCGAAGATATCATGGTCGTGGATAATGTCAAGATTGTACAAAGGTTAACAAGACGCATAGCCGCCCTAAGTCAATTCATTTCGAGGTCCTCAGATAGAAGTCATTGGTTCTTCTCACTGCTTAAGAAGAAGAACAATTTTACATGGACCCCGGAATTCCAGCAAGCCTTGGAAGAACTAAAACGGTACCTACCGATCCCGCCAGTGCTTCACACCCCGAAAGCAGACGAGCAAACTCTACTTATATGTATTAGTCTCGGAAATAGCGATAAGTGGGGTCCTAGTTCGAGAAGAGCAAGGTACTTAATTCCCTGTTTACTATGTCAGTCGAACCTTAGGTGAGCCGAGGCCCGATACCCACACTTAGAAAAATTAGCGCTTGCTTTAATAAGCGCCTCTAGGAAATTAAAATCATATTTCCAATGTCACCCAATCTGTGTTGTAACTACCTATTCCCTTTGCAATATTTTGTATAAACCCGAGCTCTAGGGTCGATTGGACAAGTGGGTCATCGAGATCAACGGGTACGATATCGAGTATCAACCCCGAATGGCCATCAAGTCTCAGATCTTGGTATATTTCATGGCCGACTTCGCGCCAGCCCTCGTACCCCGAGTCGAAAGGAACTATTATTAAAATCGGGTACATCATCGGGGGTGTAGACCCTTTTCACATATGGCGCTTCGAACGTGAAGGGGTCCGGGCTGGGCATCGTTTGAAGCCACCCACATGTAATACAATTAGACAATCTATTAGAACTTCGAAATTAACTAACAAAGAGGCCGAGTATGAGGCCATGATTGCAGGTCTCGAGCTGGCTAAAAGTTTGGGAGCAGAGGTCATCGAGGCCAAATGTGATTCCCTACTTGTGGTAAACCAAGTCAACAGAATTTTCGAGGTCCGAGAAGACCGAATGCAGAGGTACCTGGACAAACTATAGGTGTATCTACATCGATTTAAATAATGGACCTTACAACGCGTATCTCGGGAATAGAACAATGAGGTCGATGCCCTTGCAAACTTGGGGTCATCGGTCGAATATGACGAACTTAGCTCGGGGACTGTCGTACAATTTTCGAGGTCACTGATCGAAGAAGGCCATGCCGAAATAAACTCTACAAGTCTGACCTAGTATTGGAGTAATAAGCATGTCGAATACCTAAAGAACGGGAAGCTTCCATCGGATCCTAAGGAGTCGAGGACTCTACGCACAAAGGCAGCACAGTTCCATTGGCCGAGGACGGAACACTGTTTAGGAGAATGTTCGATGGACCATTAGTGATATGTTTGGGACCCGGAGACCGACTGCGTCCTACAGGTGATTCACGAAGGCACTTGTGGAAATCATTCTGGTGCCGAGTCATTGGTTCACAAAGTTATCAGAGAAGGGTATTATTGGGCCGATATGGAAAAGGATACAAAAGAGTTCGTTCGGAAGTGCAACAAATGTCAAAGGTATGCGCCGATGATTCACCAACCCAGGGAGCAACTCCACTTAGTCTTATCCCCATGGCCATTCATGAAATGGGGAATGGACATCGTCGCCCCCTACCATCTGTCACGACCCAAATTTTCCTCCGTTGGGTATCGTGATGGCACCTAGTCTTAAGGACTAGGTAAGCCTAATATTCGCGGAATAAACAACAATAATAATAAAATCTAATATTTTTCCAAAGTAAATAATTCTTTGTACATTGCATATTCCCAAAACCCGGTAGTACAAGTCATAAGCTTTATAGAGTTTACTACAACTTCTAATTACAATTGTTTGGAAGTAAGCAAAAACGGTGCAAGTGCAAAATAGGAAGGTGACTCCGAAGCCTGCGAGTGCAACGACATGTTTACCTTGAGTCTCCTCGGCAAGAGTCCGCACTGCTACTAACGATCAATACCTGGATCTGCACAAAAATGTGCAGAAGAGTAGTATGAGCACACCATAGTGGTGCCTATTAAATATCAAGACTAACCTCGGTAAGTAGTGACGAAGATTAGTCAAGACACCCACTGGTCTAATAAACTGAACAAGTATCAATATAGGAATAAAGGGGAAAACGATATACACATAAAGGCTACGCAATATAGCTAATAATGCACTGAATTCGATAAAGAAAGAAAAACAATAAGAATAAGCGGAAACCATGAAACAACACAAATATTGAATAGAACACAACAAATCTGGAATGTAAATATATAACACGGACAGGTAATGTTTCAACAACTTCAACCACTTCTACATCAAATTAGTAGTCATCTCTACGAGGTTCCGAACCTCGGACAAATCACCATTTACGGGTCCCAATATTCGAACCCTAACACTTGGCATCTTGCGCCCTCATTCGAGTGCTAACTGCACGGACGAATCATGTGTCAATTGGGTCATCTCCACCCATACGGTAAGTACATCAAGGGTATGGATCTATACTCAGCAATAACAAGGAAGCCCATTAATCCGATAAGAGTGCTTAACTACGTGTGTGCTTGTGCAGGTGTCCTAACATGATTCAACAACCCATAAGTATGAGGAAAGAAAAAGGCAACACGTACATTGTCATCTCACAAATTTTCACAAGAATAAACTCACACCGTAAGTGTTCCAGTACACAATATCAACAACAAGGAAATGCCCCCAGGCCAACACAAGTATCACAAACAATCCCTGACATATCCCACCTTGTCTCGCCACGTGTGAAATAGTAAGGTATATGCCCGCCTTGTTTCGCCACACGTGCATAAGCATGTTCCCACCTTGTCTCACCACATGCGTAAACCCCCCCCCCATATATATATATATATCCCGCCTTTTCACACCGTATGTGCAATATCAATATGAACACGGCACGACAGAAACCTCATGCAAACCCCTATATCAACAACCGCACGGCAGAAACCTCGTGCATCACAATAACCACAACAACACGGCAGAAACCTCGTGCGTCGCCACAATAAGTACAACAACAACAATGGCAACAGTTCAAGACAATAATTACATCAACTCAAGAGCCTTCGATCACAAGATAGTAAAACTATTTCACGAGAAATAAACATAATAAGGAAATCTAGGCATATTAAGAACCGCTCAACAAGGAAAGAAAAATAGCATGTAACAGTCGCACCTAAATGCACGGGTTAACAATGAGAAGTCAACACGAATCCGATAACTCTATTTATGGGCAAGTCAACTAAGGTATAGAATATCTAAACTTCTTTTAAGGTCGGCAGCTTCAAGGGTATTTGATGCGAGGCTAGAATTCATGGTTTAACATGTTATATGCCCTACATTTTATGTGCGTTAATGATAAAAANGGGCGTTAGCCGGGCGTTTGGCCCCTAAAGCCAGGTTGTCCCTGGCGTTAGTGGGGCGTTTGGCCCCTAAAGACAGGCTTACCCTGGCGTTAGGGGGGTGTTTGGGCCCTAACGCCAGGCCTGCTCTCGCTTTAAGGGGGCGTTTGAGCCCAAACGCCTGGGTCCCGATGTCCGGTCAATTCTGAGTTTTGAAGAGTTTAAGTGTTTCCCGGTTGGAATAGAAGTCTCCTACATCTTTAGGGTTTGTCCTAAACATATAAATAGACCCCAAAACACAACTTGAAAGAGGAATTCGAAGAGAGGAAGCCATTGAAGAGAAGTAAAACATCGATTTGTACAACTTTTATTCATTACTTTGTAATTTAATTATGCAAGTTATTTTGGATTTGATTCTTATGAACATGTTTAGCTAATTTCTTTAATCTAGGGTTTTGGTGGAACCCGTTGGGGGATGAACTTATTGTGTTATTAATATAGTNAGAGTATAGACGAAAGTCATAAACGAGGGTTTAGAGGTTGGATTAGATATAACGATACCTCGGGTGCAATCTAAAGTGAACTGTAATGCAATCTAGCTAGCGTAACTTGAGAGAGTGCGTCTAGTAAATTATCATAATTACTTGAGAGAGATTTATGATATATAGAGTGTTCATAATTGATAGAGGCAACTAATCAAACTATAAGAAATATCCGAGAAGGAAGTTCACCGACGGGGGAAACCATAACTTTAGACCTTTATTACAATTGTTTACACCTTATTGTAGTTAATCTTTAGTTTTAATATTTTCATTCAGTTGTAGTAGTTTAAACAACACCAAGTGACAGTTTAGTATTCTGACAGCTTGCTTGATACGTTAACTCCCTGTGGGATCGACTCTGGGCTTAATACCCCAGATTATATTTGCAACGCCCGTTTAGTCTTTTATTAGACATAGTTGAGTGTGATCAAATTTCGGCCCCGTTGCCGGGTATTATCAAGTGTAGCTGTAATTGTACATATTACTAGGTTTCAAGTTTGACTTTTTTTCAGTATTTGATTTTTATTTTCTTTATTTTAGTTGTATTTTTTTAATTTGAAAAACATGGCATCGTGGAATTATGAGAGTTTGGATGTTGGTAATTCTACTTTTGATCCTCGTTATGCATATTATGGAGGAAGCCACCAAGGG
>MDKI01069085.1:0-37398 GCA_005239505.1 Nicotiana paniculata
AGTTCCTGGTATTCCATTCATCCAGATGTATCAGGACTTGCGGCAGGATTGCTGGTGGAGAAGGATAAAGATAGATATAGTTTCATATGTAGCTTGGTGTCTAAATTGTTAGAGAGTAAACTATAAGCATCAGAGACCTGGTGGTTTGCTTCAGAAGTTAGAGATTCCTGAGTGGAAGTGGGAGTGTATCACTATGGATTTTGTTGTTGGACTCCCGCGGACTCAGAGAAAGTTCGATGCGGTATGGGTTATTGTGGACAGACTGACTAAGTCAGTGCATTTCATTCTTGTGGCAGTTACTTTATCTTCAGAGCGGTTAGCTGAGATCTACATCCGCGAGATCGTCCGTCTTTATGGTGTGCCTGTGTCTATCATTTCTAATCGAGATACGCAGTTCACCTCGCACTTTTGGAGGGCAGTATAGCGTGATTTGGGCACGTAGGTTGAGTTGAGCAAAGCATTTCATGCTTAGACGGACGTACAGTCTGAAGGCACAATTCAGATATTGGAGGATATACTTCGCGCTTGTGTTATAGACTTCGGGTGTTCGTGGGATCAGTTCTTGCCACTTGCGAAGTTTGCCTACAGCAACAGCTACCAGTCGAGCATTCAGATAGCCCTCTATGAGGCATTTTATGGGAGGCGGTGTCATTCACCAGCTCGATGGTTCAAGTCGGGGGAGGCTCGATTATTGGGTACAAATTTGGTACAGGACGCCTTGGATAAGGTCAAGATTATTCAGGATTGAAATCGCACAGCTCAGTCCAGGCAGAAGAGTTATGTCGACCGCAGAGTTCGTGATGTTGTATTCATCGTCGGAGAGAGGGTGTTGCTCTGGGTTTCACCCATGAAGGATGTGATGAGGTTCGGGAAGAAGGGCAAGTTGATCCCTAGGTACATCGGACCTTTTGAGATTCTTCAGAGAGTGGATGAGGTGTCTTACAAGCTCGCATTGACACCCAGTTTATCAGCAGTCCATCTGGTGTTCCATGTGTCCATGCTATGGAAGTATCATGGTGATCCATCCCATGTGTTAGACTTCAGCCCAGTACAACTGGAAAAGGATTTGACTTATGAGGAGGAGCCAGGGGCTATTCTAGCACGACAGGTTCGATAGTTGAGGTCTAAGAGTTATCCTTCAGCTCAAGTGCAGTGGAGAGGTCAGCCCGTCGAGGCAGCTACTTAGGAGTCCGAGTCGGACATGTGGAGTAGATATCCACACCTATTCACCAGTCTAGGTACTTTTCTATGTCCGTTCAAGGACGAACGATTTAGAGGTAGAGAATGTGATGACCCGATAGGTCATCTAGAGTTTTTAAACCTAAATTTTGTGCTCCAAAGCCTCCAAGAGCTTTTTTAGGCCTTCCTCGATTTGGGAAGGCTTTTATGTTAAAAATTAATAAAATATGAAATTATGCCTTAAAAGTCCATTTGAGTTGACTTCGATCAACGTTTAGAGAAAATAGACACGAATCCATGTTTTGACGGCCTCAGTGGGTCTGTATCATAATTTGGGACTTGGGCGTATGCCCGGAATCGAATTCGGAGGTCCCCAGCTCGGTTACCACTTTTTGTCAAAATTTTGAAGTTTAAAGATTTAATGAATTCAAAGATTTGACCAATATTTGACTTTGTTGATACCGGGTCCGTATCTTGATTTCAGAACTCGGTATAGGTCCATTACTATAATTATGACTTGTCTGCCAAATTTGGTGAGAACTAGAGTTGGTTTGATGTGATTCGGACGCCCGGTTGTTGAAATAGATATTCTAAAGCTTCATTGAAAATTTCATTTGATTTGGTGTCTCATTAGTAGTTCAAGGTGTTATTTTGGTGATTAGATCATGCGAGCAAGTTTGTATGATGTTTTTAGACTTGTGTGCATATTTGGTTTGGAGCCCTGAGGGCTCGGTGAGTTTCGATAGGTTGCGGAGTGAATTTAGACTTAGAATATAGTTGGTGTTATTCAGTTTCTGGTGCAGGCTTCAGACCTCACAATTGCGAGGTTAGGCTTCAGATTTGCGATATGGTAGAATTCCTGTCAGGTCCGCATTTGTGAGTTATTTCCTCGCATTTGCGACGAGTAGCTGGGCACCACAGGTTCGCATTTGTGAATAAGTTCTTCGTTTTTGCGATGGGGACTAGGGGAAGTTTGTTCGTATTTGTGATCAATTGGGTCGCATTTGTGATAGGGCCCAGTTCGCATTTGCGAGAAAATCATCGCAAATGCGATGATAGCAGAGACGGGGGACCTTCATATTTGCGAAGGATTCTTCGCATTTGCGGGGTTCGCAATTATGAACCCCAGGTCGCAATTGCGACATCTGCGCCTGGACTTAAGCTAAGTTAGACGGGATTTCTCTCATTCTTTAAAAGTTTCAAACTTAAAAACCCTAGAGGCGATTTTCCCAAGAGCTCTCTTCCCCAATTCATTGATTTGGTCGGTTTGGAGGCCTGTTTGAAAGGCAAAGTCGTGGTTGAGCTTTGAGTTGATCTTTGGGGCGAGGTAAGTGTCGTGGTTAATCTTGACTTAAGGGATTAGGACTTGTTTAAATGTTGGGTACAACGTATATGTGAGGTGACGAGTATATATGCATTGTTGTTTGGTTAAAACATGCCGGTGGGACTTGTCTCTTGTAATTTATTTCTTTCTTGATCATGATATCCATACATAGGCTAGTTAATTACTAAATTTATCGTTTTTTCGTATTTATGAGTTATCTGTGATAATTGAGTATTGTTTCCAAAGTTGAGATTAGTATTGTGGAACCATTGCTGATGTAAGACTTGATCTTGGTTTTTCTATCTCCTTATTGTTATATGTTCATTGTTACATGGTAAGGGAGAGTGTTAAAGCACGAAAGGTGATTCCGTGTCGTATCCGAGTGTTAAAGCACGAAAGGTGATGTCGTTCCGTATTTGAGAGTTAATGCACGAAGGGTGATGTCATGCCGTATCTATTGTTTCATGATGAAATTGAGAGTAAAAGCACGAAAGGTGATGCCGTGCAGTTTTTACTCATTTTGTATATCTGCTTCATTTGCTGAAGGCTTATTGACTGTTTCGTGTTATCATTCCCCGTTGTTGTTACCGTATCATGTACCCCCCTTTTTTGCATGTCCCCCTCTCAGTATTACTTGTTAATTCTTTATTTATTGTTATGTTGTACGTATATTTCCGTCTGTACAGGTTTATTTACGTGGGTGTCCTGTCATAGTCTCGTCACTACATCGTCGAGGTTAGGCTCGACACTTACGGAGTACATTGGGTCGGTTATACTCATACTACACTCTGCACTTCTTGTGCAGATTTTGGTACTGGTCCCAGCTGTACGTGAGGTGCATCAGCTCATTTGGAGGCTCGAGGTAGATCTGCTGGCGTCCGCAGACCTTGAAATCCCCTTCCATTTCCCCTATTTACTGTTCTTTTCATTCGAGGCAGTTGTATTTGTTTCAAACCCTATTTGTAGAGACTCTAGAAGCTCGTTTACTTGTGACTTCATATACGAGTTGTACTTAGATATTATTACTTTTTTATGTCATTCCGCATTCCGTATTGGTTTAATTTTGGTTTAATTGGTTTTACTTATTTGAATTGATTAAAATTAGCTTAAAAATCCTCTAACGTTGGCTTGCCTAGTAAGTGAAATGTTAGGCACTGTTACGATCCAGAAATGTAAAAGTTCTGATCGTGACAAAGGACCTTTTACTTTTTAGGTCGTGACGAGGGATTTAAATTCCGAGCCAGTAATTAGTTGCTGTGATTTTGGTGGGTTAAATGATTAAGCTTTAGCTGACCTACCATTACTACACTTGACATTTTGACAACACTTAAAGTAGTTGGATCCCAAGATATTCTCTCAAGGGCACCTAAAACTTCGTTTATTTAATTAATTAAACACAATTACCAAGCTTTTCTCAATATATCACACTTTTGTAAGAAGTGTGATGATTTGAAGACCTTAGTCTAGTAGTAGCTAGCTGGCGGTAAAGAGTAATTAGCAACTATTTGCACATTGATTCTCATCAAGATCTTAATTATTTGTTATATCGGTAATCCACAAAAGAATATTTTCCTCTCTGTTTTTCTACCTTTCCTTAATAATTTACTTAGTGCAGATAGCATTGTAGCCTAATCTATGCCAACATGTCAATAATACAGTCCCTAAGGGTTTATAATTTTTTAGATTTGAGGATCGATAGGCTAAGCTATTTGTGTTAAACTGCTAATTAACATGGTATTATAAGTGGAGGCTTCATGTATACATGGGAGTAATCCCGTAATTATTGTTAGACCCGCAAAAGAAGTCAAAAGTTGTTGGCTATTTAATTAATCTAATCTAGGTTAAAAGATAACAGTCACAAAACCTAAAAGGCGTAGCATGCAACCTCTTCCGACTTTTTGGTAATTTGCTTTGGAAAAGGTTAGAAACCTGTTGTTTTGTTTGTACCCAATTTTTTTGCATCAAAGAATCTCTTGTATTGTCTTTTTTTTTTAACGATAAAATATTTATATATATAATAACAAACAAAAACAAGGATAGTCTGTTAGGGTATCGGACTCATAACGTTATCATTCATACATACTTCCCTCAAGGGCAGAGGCGGACCAATGTGTATAGGTGAAGGGTCACCGGACCCCGTAAACTTCGATCGAAATCCTCTATATATATACGCATATACCTTGAAAATGGATAATTTAAAGCAGTTGGCACCCTGAATATTAAAAGTATTTAGGGGGCACTAGTTAAGCAGAATAATGTATCCCCGTCGCGTAAAATTTTTGAATCCGCCTCTGCTCAAGGGGATACTAATGCCTTCTAGGACACATTCATTGTCTTGTATTGTCTTGTGTTTGCACTAATTTATGGTATTTGCTAATGTGTAATGACTACAAGTTAAATTATTGCTTTTGATAAATATAGTTAAGCATAGGAAAATGAATTGTGAGTGTGAACGAGATCTTGCAATCGCATGGAGACAAGATTCCGAAAGAAAATCCTTACTGCAAGGACATGTTTTGCTTTTAAAAACACAATGACAATAGAATATGAGTAATTAAAAGAAATCATTTTGCTCAAACTATTCACAGAATTTGTCACATTTGCCTTTTGTATAAACCATGGCTCTTTGATTGTGTGAATGTTTGAAGTTTTCACAAAAAAGGAAAAATATATGAAAACCCTTTCTACAAATTACAACAAGAAATTCACGTATTGCATGGGAATTTTTCTGGGGATTATGTAGGAAAATTCGCTGAAAACTAAGTTTCATGCAGATTTTCCTTCTGAAAAAATCCGATGGAAAAATCTTCGTAGGTATTTATTACCTGCGAATTTACAAATCCCCAGGTAACGTACTTGGGAATTTTTGAATCCGTATGTAAATTATCTGGGGTTTTAAATTAGCATATAAATGACTTGTGGATATTTTCGTACGAAATTCTAAAAATTCCATTAAATTTTTGGTATATAGTTTATAAAAGTTGGGGGTTTTCTTGTGGATTTTCATAGGAAATTTAGATATATGCCTCATACTGATATTTATAGCACCACCACATTATTTTTCTTATAGTAATTTCTAACCAATTATTTTGCAACTTTCTTAACCTACATACAAATTTATTATGTAAATACATGAGAAGGCTTCTACCATCGAAGCCCCTACCGTTGAACGCACTATCAACGTGTTGAAATTATAAAGGGGAGAAGTTCACATCACTTGGCTGATTTGGGACAAGATGTCCCCACTGTAATTTCTCTCCCCACGTAGTACTATTTCAATGTTTCTCTCTTATTATTACTTTTTTTTTTTGGTTTGTTTTGAAAAGGAATACATTAATTAAGGATTTCATAAATTAAACATAAAATTATTTTTAGAAGTAAAAGCAGGTGAATTAAATTACAATTATATTATTTTTAGTTTTATAATATCCTTATTTTTTTTTTCAAAAGTTTCATTTGTATGTATTACTGGAATACCACATTAATTTATTTTTATATAAATAATACATTAACTAACAAGAATTATTCTACATCATAATTGGTAAGAATTATTTCGCTAATCCTAACAGCATATATGCAAGATTAAGTTATTTTAGTATGTTAGAAGTTAATCAAGAGATGATGTTAGAAAGTAAAATGATATGATCACTAGAAATTAAGCTCCAACACTAAAATTTACAAACTAATATCATTTTATACATTACTACAATTAAATTTTATCATTTTAAGTACATGTAAAAAATAACATACAGAAGATTAAAAAGTTAAAAAAAAGTTAGTTATATTTTTATAAATGTAATATATTTTTCTCTGCTTAAAAATTAAACTTAAATTGTGCACTTATGCACAATTTAGTATATTTTCTGATGATATTAACAGAAATATGATAGAGGTAGTTGTATCTTAGTTTTGTTATATCCTTTTATATCGACCATATTAAAATTTTAGTTCTTAAAATAATAAAATTTATACTAATTACTTTTTTATTGAATCTGTTTTAAAAATTAATGTCTGACTATATAATGCATAATGGCTTGTAATGTTTAATCCGAACATATACATCATTAAGTCTTATATAAAATCAGCATTTTAATAATATTTACCTTAACAATCGCCAAAATATATAATAGATAAAATTTATACAGAAGGATGTGTTTTACATATCAAGTTTTCTTACCTTTTAAAAAATATATATACTTTTTAAATTAAAAAAAATATTATTTCTTATGATTTTAAATAATATTTTTTAAGTATTTATAGGAATTCAAGTTTAAATATGTTGCTATAAAATCCTAAAGTAATTTTTAAGTATTACATATTCAACTAACGCAGCAACAATAAAATTGTTATTTAAATTCTAAGAACAAATCCTAATCAAAATTCCAAATAAATTTTTAGGTAAGAAAATTCTCGGCTATATGACCAAGAACAAGTTTCTAGCAAAAATTGCAATAATAAAATTCCCATGTAATTCTCCAAAAAACACAAATCTGCAAGAAATTTTTTTAAACCAAATTTACATCAAAAATCTCTATGCAATTTTTTAAGTAAGAAAATTCTCAAGTAAATCCCAAGCTATATCCGAAGCAACACATCCCTATATAAGATAATCCCCAGGTAAATCCTCCCAAAAAAAATCTCCAACTAAATCGTTAGCAACAACATTCTCAGGTAATTCCCCAAATAAGTAAATCCTCAGGTAAATTCCCATGAAAATATTCCCAAGTAAATTGGCATGTAGCTCTACCTGGGGATTTTCCTTTGATTTATCATAGGAATTGTTTTCTATTTTCTTCGTTTAGTTACCTGCGAATTTTCCTGCGAAAATGTACTTGCCGATTTGTTTCCCAAGAGTCAAGGAGGTGCAAAGGCTCACAGGGCGATTGACCGCTTTAAGCAGGTTCATTTTCCGAGCTTCAGGGAAATGCCATCATTTCTTCTCGTTATTCAAAAAGAAGAACAATTTCAAATGAATCCCGGAATGTCAGCAGGCTTTGAGAGATTTGAAAAGGTATGGTTAAGTCCTCTATTACTATCGAAATCGGAGGAAGCCGAAAAATTGTTAATCTACCTAGCAGTCTCGGAGGTAGCGGTTAGCATCGTTTTGGTCTGTGAGTATAAATGTACGCAATCTCCTATTTATTATGTTAGTATAATTTTAAAAAGAGCAGAAACTCGCTATCCACATCTGGAGAAGTTGGCCTTAGCCCTCGTAGTCGCCGCTCGGATGCTAAGGTCTTACATCAAAAGTCACCTGATAGTTGTGGTGACCACCTTTCCCCTACGGAATATCCTTTATGAACCCAAACTTTCAGGTAGGCTGGCCAAGTGGGCTGTCGAAATGAGTGAATTTGACATAGAATATCTCGCAAATTTTGGCCGATTTTAGTCTTTGGAAACCAAATAAGCAGTGATGGTGTCAGAATTGACATCAGGAGTTTGGATCCTATTTACGGACGGAGTTTCCAACATAAAAGGGTTCGGGCTCGAGATAGTATTAACCACGCCTTCGGGAGAAACCGTAAGGCATGCCATTAGAATGGTTCCTCTAACTAACAATGAAGCGGAGTATGAAGCTTTGATTTCATGGCTCGAATTGGCCCGGGTACTAGATTCTGAGGTCAGAGAAATCAAATGTGACTTCCAGCTGGTGGTAAATCAGGTGTACGAGATCTTTGAAGCCAAATAGGAACGCATGCAATAATACGTAGTGAAGGTTCAGGCTCTGCTTGCTCAATTTCGGGAGTGGCCAATTACACATATCTCGAGGGAAGAAAATGCAGAAGCGGATCATTAGCTAACCTTGGCTCGTCAATGGAAATGAACGGATTGGACTCTGGTACGGTCGTACAACTTTTGTACTCAGTTTTTGACGCAGATATCTTCTACGAGGTAAACACGACTAATTTTGTATGGGACAGGAGGAATGAGATCATTGATTACCTCGAGCACGGAAAGCTGCCTGAAGATCCCAAGGCATCCCAGGCACTGCGCGCTAAAGCAACATGGTATAGTTTCAAAGGAAGTCAATTGTACAGGAAATCTTTCCAAGGCCCGCTGGCTCGATGTCTGGGAGCCTCCGAAGATAATTATGTTATACGAGAAGTCCACAAAAGGATCTGTGGAAATCATTCGGGCGTAGATTCTATAGTACTAAAATTGGTAAGGGCATGATCTTATTGGCCCTGAATGGAACACGACACCAAGACTTTTGTTCAAAAATGGATGAGTGTCGACGCTATGCACCATTGGTACATCAACCTGCAGAATCGTTGCATTCAGTTTTGTCTCCATGTCCATTCATGAAGTGGGAATGGATATCGTCAGACTACTGTTGCCTGCCCTGGTAAGGTAAGTTTTTTTTATTTTAACTGACTATTTTTCTATGCGGGTTGAAGCAGGTCCTTATCAGAAGATCGGTAAACGTGGAGTGGTGGATGTCTTGTGGGAGAACATAATTTGCAGATTTGGGATACCAAAAGAGATATCCTACGATAACAGGCCATAATTTATAGGCACAAAGGTCACAAAACTTGAAAATCAAAAGGATCACATCTTCGCCCTATCATTCGAGTGCAAATGGTCAAGCGGAATCAACAACAAAGTGAATATACCAAATCTCAAAAAGATATTAGAAGCAGCTAAAGGCAAATGGCCTGAGGAACTGCCAGGTGTATTATGGGCGTACCAAACAACGGCCAAATCGAGCACGGGAGAGACTCTTTTCTTCCTTGTGTACGAAGCAGAAGCCCTGATCCTGGTGGAAGTAGGGGAGCTTACCTTGAGATACTTCCGGGCAAATGAAGAAACAAACAATGAAGTAATATTGTTCAATTTGGAGTTGCTTGACGAACACACGGACTAGGCGTGTGTAAGGATGGCAGCTCAAAAGCAGAGAACAGAAAGATATTACAATAGAAGAGTCACCCTCCGTTATTTCAAAGTGGGAGACTTGGTTTTAAGGAAAGTGACTCAAAACATCGGGGGACTCAATGCAGGAAAGCTAGGTCCAACATGAGAAGGCCCCTACTAGGTTTCAGCTGTCACCGGGAAAGGGTCATACGAGTTGGAGAATCAAGATGTAGAAAAGTTGCCAAGCAACTGGAACGTGGTACACCTAAAGATATATTATTACTGACGAGCATCACCTTACTGAAACTATGTGCTGTACTTGTTTTCCCTTCATCCAGTTTTTGTCCCAATTGGGTTTTTCTGGCAAGGCTTTTAACGAGGCAGCAACGAAAATCATACTATGAAGGAAGTTTCAACAACAGCAATAAGACCTTTAATTGACAAGGCGCACGATCAAAGAACCACTCCAGAGCGGTTAGATAGTCTTTTACTCGATCGCAAAGTTTCTACTGGGAAGTTAAGTTTGCTATCGAACAAGATTACATGAATATTCACAAGTGCAAGCCACTGGGGGATAGTTAGATAATCTTTGGCTCGATAACATAAATTCGTAAGGGGAAGTGAAGTTTCTTACAGAATTGAAGATTATCTAGCAGTTCACTAGTGGAATCCTCGAAGGTGTAAAACTTCTAGTGTTCAAACAAGCATTCTTCACATTCGAATACCGGGGGGGATGATATAAGGATACAGCAACAACGAATTCCGCTCGACCGTAATAGAAAACCTGGAAACTAGTATTATCGGGGGCGGGACTGCGCAGCCAGCCCCGCAGAAACAAGTTGTACAAGTTAGCCACAAGAAATGATAATTTCTTTTTAGCAAAATGAATGCTTATGTACTTTTGAAAATGGAAGAAATAAAGTAAAGTCCTTTTATTTCTATCTTGTTTCTTGTCTAAACGATGAATTCATTTTGTCATTTGAAAGTTAAACAAGTATTTAAATTGTTAGTTCCATAATGAACATGAGACGTCGTCTTCAAGAGCACCATAAATATAAGAGCGACCTCTCTTATGAAAACCCTCACGATAAAGGGCTTATTTCGAAAGAACCTGTGCCGAAATCCAAACACTTTCGGAGAAAATACCGAAAGCCTTGCATGATTAGATGCAAAATAGTAAAACTTGCGGAAAACACTTAAAATAAAAAGGACGCGAAGATCAAACTTGCATAAATGTTTAAAGGAAAGTATGCAGAAAGGAAAACTCATACAATATTTGAGCAAAAAAGTGTTTTTATTTACAATGAATGTGCCAAATGGCATAAGTACAAAAGTTGGAAAAAGAAATCAAAAACTAAGTTGCCGCATCTACGGAACCCATAGGAAGAGAAGCATTCGCGGCCCCAGGAGAAGTGGTAGATCCGCTACCGGATCGATGTCTTGGCCTTAATCATTTTGACCTTCAGCAATCATCACCTTCAGTTCCTCTTCAGTTTCCGAGAACTTGGAACCGGAACCAGAATAATCTGTAGCATTAGGCCTGGCCGGAAGACCCCTTTTAGCAGTTGAGTCCAGCTCACGGGCTTTAGCAATTTCGGAATCAAAGTCAATGACACTCGCTTTAGCCTCTTCCAAGGTTTTTCTCCTCATGTTGTACATAGCATATTTTTCATTTCAACAACGAGGGAAGCCGCTCGGCGCTTGAGTTCTTCTTTAAGTTAGTCAACCTCGGCAGAAAGATTTTCCTACAAGGATTTAATAGACCGGAGGTTGACATTGAGATCACGGACAGTAGAGCTGAAAAGTCTATAATGCTCAATGGTCTTCTTATAATTCTCCCCCAATTGGGCATACTTCACCCCGGCGGCAACAAGCTCTTCCGTTTTGGAGTTCAAGGCTGCCTCCAAATTATTTAATCTTTCAGCGGAGGCAGCCTCGAGATCAAATGCATCAAGAAGGACTTCACCCCATTTGGCCCTAGCCTCTTCAAATTGAACCCTCAACAGGGTGATCTCTTGGCTAAGGGTCTCTACTTCTTGCACACTTTGCTGCAACCGAGCCTCCAACATAACAACCTCAACAACTTTAGCTTCCAGATTTGAGAGGCGAGAAGTAATTTGGTCCCGTTTGACCAAAGGTTGATCTCGCTCGGAGGTAAGTTTCTCCTTATCTCGAATCAACCTTTCGAAGCCCTCGGAAGCAAGAAAATTAGCCCGCGAAACGAAAAGTGCAAACTCAAAATACTACTATATCAAAGATAGAATATAGAACGAAGGAAATGAAGAATATACCACTGCAGCGTTGTTCATAACATTGTTCAACAAACACTCTACCAAGAGAGCTTGTATATTTTCTCTATCTTTTTTTGAAGCCAAAGGCTTCAGATAGTTAGCATGTTCCACCGGTCGTGACAACAAATTGCATCCGGTAGAGACCGAGAGAGTAACGCTCTTCCTCCTTTGCGGATATTCTGAAGGGGCATCATAATTTTTCCCCAAGCTCTCATGAACTGGGGATTGGAAGAGAGGAACATCCTCTTTTCAGACATTTGTGGCTATGTAGATGATATAACACTTGTTGGTGGTAAAATAAGAGTTGGTGAAGAAGGAGATGAAGATTATGGCGTAAAATAATGAGAAGTGGTTGCGGAAAGCGCATTGCTGGTTGCTCGTCAATCGAAGATGGCAGGGACCCGATACTCAGCCTCACGGTACAAGGCGCAGTGACTGGGATCCGGAAGCGGGAGTTGGCATTTTCCACTATCTCAAACTCCCCTGAGAGCGACGAGGCATCGTCCTCGGTTGGTGTAACTAACTCAAAAGATCGAGTAGTATATTGAGCTGAGGAAGGTCGTCGTCTTCTATGTAGAGAAGCCCCCTCCTTGCTGGCTTTCCCATCATCTTCAATCATCACCGGCGTCTATGGCCGGCCGAGGGTGGGGGGTCATCATCACAACTTCTGAAAATGACTCGGGAGCGACATTCTTCGCGCTCTTATTCTTTCCCATGTTGCGGAGGAGCGTATTCTCTTTGGTTGTTTGTTCTTTGGCCGGGACTCCGAGAAGAAGCACTCGCACCAGAAGCAGGCGCGGACACACCTGTCTGTGTCAAAACGTCCTGCAGTAGCCTCGCCGGATCAACATGATTAGCCAAAACGTCCTCCTCGGGACGACAATTAAGCCCTAGGGTAGACCTGAATTTAACAGGAGAGAAGGGTCAAACAACTTCCTTATATGAAAAGGTAAAAATAAGATGAGTTCGACTTACCATGATTTTTGGCCTTCCACCCGTATTTAAGACACAGTTGTTTCCACGTGCGGGTTTCGGGCGTAGTAACATCTAAAATATTCTGCACCCATTGGTCCAAGCCTTCAACCCAAGGTAGACCCATGAGTCGTTGAAATAAGTAAAAGAAGAAGTGTCAATAATGATGTGGAATGATCTTTAACAAAATAAGAAACATATGGTAGACTTACGAGTGCGGTTCTATAATTCCAGAAAGGCTGGAGCCTTGGCTGGGATGATGTCACTGGTGGCGACTGAAATGAATTGCTCCATCCATCCACAGTCATTGTCATCATCCATGCTGGATAGTAGGGCGTGGTGGCCGCTCTTGCTGAAATTTATCATTCCCCCGCAGAAGATCATGGGGGAATAAAGGTTTATTACTCGATCTAGGGTTAGATCTTCTCCCGTCTCCTGGCACAGGCGCCGACGACAAGCGATTTTTATCCACACGAAAGTACTTACTTGTGCCAAGCAAACTTGGTAGCGAGGTAGAACTCCACGATGACAGAGTCAAGATCTCAACTCAAAGAGAACGCTCCCAAAGTGAAGGAATACATGCAAAAATAAGTAAAACCCTTCTTGGGTAAGGTTATCCGCTCCGCCAGGTCAGGAGCGATATTGTCCAAATCTTGATAGTGGGATTCTTCCTTCACAGCGGGGATACTGGAAGGACGGATGGAAGAAGGGTATACGCTAACAACCCAGGTACGAGGGTGAGCAAAAGGATACTTCTCTTCAAAATCTTTGATAGTGACTAGACTCTTTGGGATGATGGTGCTCACCGTAGATGGAGCAACATCATCAGCTTTACCTGCTTTATCTCTGTTCTTTGAAGATCTAGAGTTTCTGGAAGAAGAGGTCATTTTTTATCAGTTTGAGGTTTTCTCTCAAAGAAGAAAGTTAAAGAAAGGTTAAAGACGAAGTAAGAGTTGAGTAAAGAAAGTTTGAGAAAATTTAGACTATTATGAAGTGTAAATGAAGGAGGTTGATGTGTATTAGTAAAGGTATAGGCGGCCAAAATCGTGGCCATGATTACCTCGATAACCAGCAAAAGTGATGCTAAATCGTGGGATGATGCGTGTTCGAGGTATTAAATGCGAAGAGACGTACGTCTAATAGAAACTTTTCAGAGGGGGTTGGTGAAGTTTTCGCCAAAAAGGTACTTCTACCAACTTCACAGTGACACAAAGTTATGACACCGGAAAGCAGAGAAACTATCTGTATAAGATAAAATATGTTGATATTAAGTGATCGCATGAGGAAGTGATACGTGGAGCCGAAGATAGAAGATAGTTGAATCCGAAGGCAACGGTCTTGTCTGTTGCCAGAGAGAATGATACTCATAAAGATAAAATAAATATCTGCCACCCGAAAGCATTTAATGGGGAATATTCTACAGCATTAAGTACACGGTCCATTACAAGAAATGTGACATTCAGTGCCTACCGTTACACATTCTTCAATGGCTCTCATAATTGATATTAAAGAGGGGCTTGATCATAGGACCTTGTTCCTTGGGTGCAACTATAAATAGTAAGCTCTATTATCATTATAAAAGACACGAATTTTCTGACAAACATACGCTCTATTCTATTCAAAGTTCAATATAATTTTATCTTCTTGTTTATTGATATCGCTGTTATTGTCCTCGGAAGCCCTGCTCCCGAAATTACTATTTCTGCTATTTTATCTCCATCTTAAGGCTAAGTGTTACATTTTTGTCTAATTCATTAATTATTTTAGGATCAAATTAATTTATTTATCTATAAACCACATATAAATTCAACTGTACCATTTTACAGGTAAACAATAAAGTCAAAAAAATCTAATGTATTATCATCATATATTTCGTATAATAAAGTAAAGCTTTACCCTGCAAAATTTTAAAAGAAAGAAATAAAGTGATGTGTGAAAATGGAAGTAGTATTTCTCCTTTTGTCCTTCATTTAGGACCTACAGGTTTTAGACCCCTCTATAGGATTAGCAAAGTCCATGCCTTTCTCAATTATTGACACCTCTAACCTCTTCTTCCTGTCACTGTGTATAAACTGGTCCCACCAGTTTGTAATTTTATTTTTAGGTTATATATAATCGTCAAAACTAAGTAGACATTTGAATATAAAAAATATGAGATTTGATAGTTTTTTAAGTTAGGTCAAAAAATATATTTAAATATTAAAATTATATTTGGACATACATTTCACTTGAAACATATTAAATATAATTTTGAGAAGAAAATATTCTTTACTATGGGTACTTTTTCAAACTTAAAACTCATCTTTCAATATGTTCCGTCATTTCACTCTATAGGTAGAATGGTAGATGTTTGAGACTTGATACAAATTTGAAAAAGAAAAAAAAATTGTTACATATCAAAGTATCAATAGAATATCTGATCGTAAATATGTCATCATATTAATATGATTATAAGCATGGCTGTTTATGTGGGGGATCGGACGGTTATTTACTTTTAACGATTCGGTTTATTGATTATTGGCATTTAAATGTATTATTCTGTTAATCACCCGATAAGATATCAGGTGGATTGATATCGGTTTAATTATTATCGGACAATTTATCGGCCTATTTGAATCTGTATTATAGAAGTCTATTTTGGTCCTTCGTGTTACTAGTAAATACCAGCAAAAAGTCAGTTTACTTGCGCATTTCGTCATTTTTTAGTTGTCCCAAGGTATCTGGTTCAACTGATTGGATTTTCTACGTTACTTTATTTTGGCTTGTGCATTTTGTAGGTTGCCTTCAAAACCAACGTATTCCACCCAAACATCAACAGTAATAGTAATATTTGTTTGGACATTCTAAAAGAACAATGGAGCCCCGCCCTTACTGTATCCAAGGTAAAGTATTGCACAGTTCTTGACTTCTAAAGCTTCCGCTTTGTGCATACATTTTGGTGATGATTATACTGAAATTACTATATATATGGATAAAAATATATAAAAATAAATTTTTTTAACGAATTAACGGTTTATTCGATAAGAAAATTGAATAATCCGTCCCTAAACCGATAAGCCTTTAATAATAAATTTTTAATATGTTCACTGCCCGTTAATCCGATAAGCCCACACCAATAAACCATTAAGCCACTTTTGCGGTTCGATTTTCGGTTTCGAACACCCCTAATTATAAGAACATATCATTAAAAGTAAAAAAAAAATTAGAGTTAAAATTTTAAAAAAAACATATTAAAAAAAATGCACATAAAATGATATCGACAAAGTAGTTGGTTCTAATATATAGACACATTTCTATGACTATATATTTTCAAGTTTCTCTTTTTTTTCTCCGGAGAAATGAAAGGTGAAGAAACAAAAAAATGTAGGGTACTTTACCTAAGTTTTCAAAAAAGAAAAACTTATTAAAATGACGTTAAAAGAAGGAAAAATCAGAAAAGAAAAAAAAAAGAAGAAAAGTATTTGCAAATTACAAGTAAGCTTCAAAATTGCAGGATTCACATTCAAAACTTTGAAAGTGAACCCCGGCTACACAACAATAATAAATTATAGTCCCAACCATTGCAACATTTTCACTCAACTTCCCTTTCATCATCTGTCTCTGTACTTACACTGTTACAAAATCCACAGCAACTTTCTCTCAAAATCTTTTATCCTTCTTCTTCAGCCATCCGCAAATATCTTTCTCTTCTTCTCCTCACATTTTCACTCATTTTCCACGCTAAAAATGGACTCTTTCTCTCCCATTTCAGTACCAGAATCTTCACCAAAGCCACAGACATTCAAGAAAAGCTTCGTAACTTCTTTAATGGAAGCAGCTACACTAAAAACCGCATCTTTTAAAGAAGACACTTACTTCATTTCCGACCTAAAACCCTCTGAAAAAAAGGCATTACAAGATTTAAAAGACAAACTTCAAGCTTCTTCTAATGGAGCTGAATCTTTATCCATGTGGGGTATTTCACTTTTAAGTGAAGACGAAAAAGCTGATGTCATTCTCCTAAAATTCCTAAGAGCAAGGGATTTTAAGGTTTCAGATTCACTTCACATGTTAGAAAAATGTCTGTCTTGGAGAAAAGAGTTTAATGCTGACACCATTTTGGAAGAAGATTTAGGATTTAAAGAACTTGAAGGCGTTGTTGCTTATATGAATGGCTATGATAGAGAAGGACACCCTGTTTGTTACAATGCTTATGGGGTTTTTAAAGATAAAGAAATGTATGAGAGGATTTTTGGTGATGAAGAAAAACTGAAAAATTTCTTGAGGTGGAGAGTTCAAGTTCTTGAAAGAGGTATTGACCAGTTGCATTTTAAGCCTGGTGGGATTAATTCAATTATTCAAGTTACTGATCTTAAAGATATGCCTAAAAGAGAATTAAGGGTTGCTTCAAATCAGATCCTATCTCTTTTTCAAGATAACTACCCTGAAATGGTGGCTAGAAAGGTAAATGCTTCAATTTTTTTTTTCCTTTTTTGTTTTCCCCTTCTAATTCTTGAGTAAAGTTTGTAACTTTATGTTTTTATTTTATTTTATAGATATTTATAAATGTGCCATGGTACTTCAGTGTGTTGTATTCAATGTTTAGTCCATTTTTGACTCAAAGAACTAAGAGCAAGTTTGTGATATCCAAGGAGGGAAATGTTGCTGAGACATTATACAAGTGAGTATTTTATTGCCACTATTATTTAATTTTTTGCCTCACTAGTATATAAAATTTGGTTCCTTTTGTCCTTTTTTGCTGTCTGTCTCAGTAATATGATCTTATGTAAACCTTCTGTTTTGTTTCTTTCTACATTTTCTTGTCCTTTGAGGTTAATATAATCCCCATACAAATGAGTTTATTGCAATACTGGTATTAAGAAAGAATGTGTGTATTTTTTTAAAATTTGTTCCTTTTTTGTTTCAAAATTAACCATTTTGAGATACATTTTTGTTCTGACCAGATTCATAAGGCCTGAGGATATTCCTGTTCAGTATGGTGGACTGAGTCGACCCACTGATCTGCAAAATGGTCCACCAAAACCAGCTTCTGAGTTCTCTGTTAAAGGAGGAGAGAAAGTCAATATTCAAATTGAAGGAATTGAGGTTCATTATTGCTTTTCCCATTTCTTCCTACTTTTGGTTTATTTTTTGAATTCTCTCCATAAATTTTGTTTTGGATACACACTATAATGATATTACAATATCACTATTCTTAAGAAGGTATAGTGGGTGAGGTATTAATTACATTTCAGGATTAAAATTAATACCGAGATAACTTATACCTTATAGAGAGTGAGGTAATTAGTATCGGTATAACTTATACATTCTTTTTACAAATTATGCAATTATCATATCTAATACAACATACCAAACAGTGAATAAAAAAAGTAATTGTCATATTTAGTAAAGTTAAAAAAAAGGGTATTTGAAAGTTAGAAACTTTGTTTGGATATATATTACACTTGATATAAATTTTTTATTTCCAGTTGAAGTAGACCTACTCAATCATTTTGCTGTCAAATTGCTATACGAAACATTGACAAATTTCTGATTAAAGCAGATCTCAGATTAGGTCATATTAATGATGTAACACTATGACTGTCTTACGGTGTTTGACCATGTTATGTTAACAAGGTACATAAGATGAGTCCTTGAAATTTTAACTCAAGGAGATGTTTAGGATCCGTTCGGCAATAAATTTAGGTTTTATTTGACAAACACATATTTGGCCATAAATTTTACTTATATTTTAGCAAAATCTCAAATCCCAAGAATTGATTTTGGGTCAAATCATTCATAATACACACGTTTTTTCAAAATAAATTTGGGAAACACATTTTCATCTTCAAGCCAAACTTCACCCAAAACGAATCTTTCAAAATAAATTTAGTTTGAAGGTATTTGATCATGTTATTCGTTGAACTATGTGACTATTCCCTCAGACTGTGATGTTTATATATAGGGAGGTGCAACAATAACATGGGACATAGTGGTAGGAGGATGGGAAGTGGAGTATAGTGCAGAATTTGTACCAAATGCAGAAGGCAGCTACACAATTGCTGTGGAGAAACAAAGGAAAATTGGAGGAAATGAAGAGGCAATTCACAACTCATTCACTTCAAGAGAAGCTGGGAAAATGGTGCTTTCAGTAGACAACACTGCTTCTCGCAAGAGAAAAGTTGCTGCCTATCGATACGTCGTCCGCAAATCCTCAACAATCTCAGGCTAAATGCAGGGAAGAAGATCAAAACAACTTAGCCTTTTTATTTTTATTTTTATGAATGTATGGTAACTTAGTAGGTAATATCTAAGTGATAGTATGAATGTATAAAATGGTGGTATAATATTGCTTATTAATATGAAGTGAAAAGCATCTTCTTTGTGGGAATTTTAGTTTATACTTTTTCCGTTTGCTTATTTTGTTGATGTGGGTGAGTGGCTTCTTTATTTATTTAATTTTCTTGCTGTTGTTGAGGTGTAGTCTTATTTTTTGCAGAAGTGGGTCAGTGGGTGAAGACTTTAGAGAGCAAAATGTCTAGGTTTGAAAAGGAATAGGGTTGGTGTGTTTTTCTTTTTTGTTCAGGCATGCTTTTTTGGGAAGTGTAAAAGAAGAAAACTTTGGCCCCAGAAGAATGGATGTGGACTTAACTCTGGAGTTTTGCTGGGGGCATATCATATGGAAGATTTTGGAAGAAATTATTAAAGCAGACTATAGTGGGGTCAATAATAATAATCTGACTCGTGGTAGACAGAAGATAAGAGTGTTTCTCTCTTGTCTCATGTTAAAATTTTGCTTTTCTGAATATTACTCGTATTTTATTCAGATAGTAATCTTCTAATCCAGTTCCTTTGTTCTCAATATCAATTCCTCAACAAAGCAAGGGATGATTATAAAACAAAAGAGGGCATAAATGGCTCTCAACTATCGAAAATAGAGATCGAATTCTGTTAGTACATGTGCTTCACTTGACTAACGACCAAGGTATTTTTGTACCCCAAAAGTAAACCAAGGCTATAATTGCTCCATTTTTAATAGTTGGGAGCCATTTTTGACAAAGCAAGATGTTTACCCCGAAAAATAGAATTAACAAATTATATTTGATTTGTGGTTCTAAAAATATGTGATTTATTCTAATACTAGTTAATAATCAAGAAATAATAAACTTAAGTAAGAAGAATGTGATAGCCAAACCAATGTTGTCACAGAACTGGGGGCCTCGAGGTTAGTAACCTCGGGGGTCTCGAGGTTAGTTTTTAGCAGTGACTTATGAACAGTAAATGAAGAACAATAAAGCTGAGGAATAATATTGAGCACGTTAAAAAAGAAGGGCAGAGTAGAATGTTTTATTGCAGTGAAATTTGTTGCTTTTACAAATGATTGAGGTTCCCTTTATATAGGAGGGGAAAACCTAATATGGTACATCTCTAATTATGACAAAGAATACTGTTGGTCCGGCTGTATAACGGCCTAGTACTATCCCTTGCAGACCCTATCAGTCTTAACCACGTGTCCTTGGAAAATTCCCGCCTTTCCATGACAATCATCAATTTTGTACAGCTCCGAGGTAGACCGTGATGGGATGTGCTTTCCCGAAGTATACATTCTGGGGTCGGATTCGAACTTCATTTTGAACCCTTCGAGCTCGGGCTCGAAGCATAATAGAGACCTCGAAATCGGGCTCCTCCGATTTCGGCCGTATACAGATAGTCCCCGCGTTTCTTAGAATGAAATGATAAGAAACGATTTGAATTCTCGACCCTTCAATGCTCTTTATGATGACATCACTCCTATGACGTAAGCGTTGAAATGACTGAAGCGCCCCCCCCGGTTCTCTTCCCCAAAAGTCATAATTGGTAAGCCATCAATATCGATGAAGAGTCACCGTTTTTCTCTTATATATACTCGCTTCCCTCTCTCATTAAGAAGTTTACCATTCTGCAACAATTATTTTCTTCTACAACTTCCCTTTCACCACCAGTTCTTCCACCGTATTAGTTCAAAGTTGCGTTGGTGTTTTCATCTCCTCCTTCCTTTTCTAAAGAAATTATGGCTAAAACATCCAAATCCGTTCCTCAGAAAGAAGGAATCTCCACTTCTACTTTCCCGTCCGGCCGGTGGCAAACCACCGGCGCTCAATGAGATCATTCCAAGCAGTTTTTCCTTGAAGGACTTTACCATAGAAAAACTCCCTGATGTCCCTGGCCTTCGAGAACACGCCTCGAGGTATATAAGATCAATCGAGGAGAGACACCTTGAAGCTGTGAGGAGAGAGTGAAGATGGGGGGAAGAGGTCGTTCTGCAAATACCCTCTTGTGAAGATGATATTACGACCTATGTAGAGGGGTTTCTGACCGTGTATACATATCCTTTTACATTAGGTCCCATCGATCCACTCGTGCTCGGTTTCTGCCAAAGGTACCAAGTTACCCTGGCCCAGATCCATCCGTCCTTCTGGCAGATCGTACTAATGATGGGTTTTTTTTCTAAAAAGGCCGGGATCGAGTTCACCCTCAGCCACCTCATTTGATTGTATCGACGTCAACATTTCTGAGGTCTAATCAAGCTTCAATGCCGGTCCACCAAATCCTTCTTTGCTAGTAACAACAAGGACAGGGATCAAGGCTGGATGAGTCGATTCATCCGAGTGAGGACTATCGACGTCATCCCCACGGAGTTCCTACCATTCCCCGAGAAATGAAACTTCACACGTGAGTAAAATGTTGTGCTTTATTTCCCTCTCATTAATTTTGCTAAACTTCGTATTACTGCTCCTTTTCTCTTCTCTCAGCGGTCCCGTGGATGCCTAACGCAAGTGGCGGGATTTGTCGAAGGGCAAGTGGGAGGCGAAGCACCATTGTACGTGTTACACTACTTCTTCCCTAGTGAAAATACCTTTTTTCATATGATCTAACTTCTTGGTCGCAGGTATTGGTGAGTTTTCTGAGATAAAGCCGCCCCCGCCCGGGGAGGAAGAAGAACACTCGGCTTCGAAGCCGAAGAAAGACAATAAGAGAAAAATATCCTCGAAGAGCGAGGATGCTCAAAGCAAAACGGAGCCTGCTCGGATGCGCAAGAAAAATGTGGTCATCAACAAGGACTCTGACTTTTCCCGCCGGTCCGTGGACTATGACGACGACGAGCTAGAGGGTTCGACGTTGGCGACTCGAACAAGAAAGCCTTCTGAAGCTGTTAAGCCTACCGAAACCGAGGCCCCTAGCCTCGAGGGAGGAATTCCGAAAAAAAAAGGGACGAAGGCCTTTCATCGCCTGACTTGGCAACTGCCTCTCAGACTTCGGGAAATACCCCGAAGGGAGTGGGCTTCGACACATCTCAGCCCAATCAGAACGCCTCAGGTGATTTCCCCGAGGCCGTGACAGCAGGTTGCTCACCGTCATTTCCATCTTTCTCCGAAAATACTATAAGGTACGCTCAGGACCTGAAGACACCCGAATTAGGCAGAGTCCCGAGTGAAAATGACCCTTTTCAGGGTTGCTTTACTGGGGTCGATGAGGCCGGACCAGCAGATGCAAACTCGATCTTCGAGGAGGCCCAACGGCTTTGCTCAATTGTAAGTTTCTAATAGCTCCACAACCTCTCTAACTTCATACTTTCCTCTTTTATCTAATCGAACTTTACTTTCTGTAGGCCTTCGACAAGTTTAAGATTGAGTTGTGTCGTTGTGAGGCCGAGTTGTGTAGGTCCTCGAATGAGGAGAAGTCCCCCAGGCTTTTATGTGACCAGAAATAAAGGGAGTTGAGGCATCTTCGATCTGAGTTGGACAGAGCACGTGTGTATGAGGACAAGCTAGAGAAGCAGGTAACTTCTGTTTTGAAAAAATACGGGCTCCTTCTCCCATATTCGGAAGCTAACACTTCAATGACTCAGTTGCAGCAGAAGGTAGAAATGTTGGAACGTCTTCGGGACGAGGTTGCCCAAGTCAACTCCAAATGCAATGAATGGAAGGCACAGATTGACGCCCTCGCTGCGGCAAAAAATGATGCATTGGCAAAAGTGTGTGCTCTCAAAATTCAACTTCGTAACGCTCGAGAGGGCAATTCAGTTCAGGCGGGAAAGATAACCGAACTCGAGGCTGATCTCACGAAGGCGAAGGCTAAGGTCGTGGAAGCCCTAGTCGAAGCCAAAGAGATACAAGCCAAAGCCGACAAGATGGTAACATTTATTTGAAAGATCCTACTGATGCTCAAATGGAGTTGAAGGGGGCCTCCGACCGAGAGAAGAGAAGCAATGACTATGTCAGATGCAGATCCCAGAGGAAAACCCTCGAGGAGATCCATGCCAAGGGCTTCGATCTCTCCGAGGAGATAGAGCAGGCCAAGGTAGACGAGGCTGATGCCAAGTTCCTCCTTTCTTCCGATGACGAAGCCGATGTTGAAGATGAAGAAGAAGAGGTTGACGAGGAGGCTTCCGGGGAAGAGGATAATCCCGAGGGGGTTGGTGAAGACAAAGTCCCCGAGGGAGGAAATACTCCCGAAGGTCAGACTGCCGAAGGTCAAGCCTCCGAGGGTGTAGTAGTCCCAGTGGGTGCTACCTCCGAGCAAGCAACCCCATCAATAGATTAGGCCTCCTTTAATCCCTTTGTAAGGGCTCCATGTGGGACTTTTGTAAACGTATTTTGTACTCTCATCATAAATACAAAAATCTTTGTTTCATCTTTGTTGTTAATTTATGCCTTGCCTTTGTCTTTTCTTTTGAGATTTGATGTTGTTGACAATCAGTCCGATGTTTTGGACTTAGAATATAAAATCCTTAGGTTTCGAGTTTGATCAATGATCGATAATAGGCGGCCACTTGGGGTCCGATTTTTGAGCTTAAGCTTTAGCTCGAGATTTTCAAGTCCGAACTTAGGTAAGGTCTCGAGCACAGTGTGCTTCGTACTTTTAGTTCTTTAGGTATAGACCCTTAGGCTTTTTTAACACATCGTCCCCTGGGCTCTTTTTAAGTTGTCCCTTAGGCTCTTTAGATTGGCCCTTAGGCTTTTTAGGTTGGCCCTTAGGCTCTTACATTTCGACCCTTAGGCTCTTATTAGATTGGGTCAATTCGACCTCTAAAATGGATACAATTTTCCCCCATTCTGGCTAAAGACTTTTAAAATTTTGTTATGCCTTGGCATGTTTTTATATCCGTCCGACTTTTCGACGGTTCGATTGATAGGAACCTCGATTACAAGTCGGTGTGCGACGATAATTGAGTACCTCATGTGGTTCTCTCGAAGGCTGATTTTCTCGAAGCCTTTACATTGTTCGGAGATGATATCGAAGCCCCTTTTCTTATGCCGAGGGTAGCCTGATTTAACCGGGTTTTTCGAAGTATTTGAAGTCCTTTAGTTTATGGCGGAAGTCGGACATCTCTGAGCCACATTATTTCGGCCTTAGCCTTTTCATATGACCGTAGTATTTATATTTGGCCGTAGCCTTTAGTCCCCGAGTGAGATGGCCTCGGCCTTAATATCGAGGGTATGCCTTTTTAGGGGTCTTATAAGTTCGAGTATATAGCCTTGGAGTTAATATCAAGGGGATGCCTTTTTCTAAGGCCTTATAAGTTTGGGTATGCCTCATTGAGGTCTTATAAGTTTGAGTATGCCTCATTGAGTTCTTATAAGCTTGAGTTTGCCTCATTGAGGTCTTATGAGTTCGAGTTTTTGATGACTCGATAAGTTGACTGTCGAAGACAGTCCCCGAGTGTTCGGGTGTATTTGACCCTTGAGCCGTTTAATGAAAATAGCAGACTTCTTTGAGGCACAAAGTGTTTTGATATAATAAGAATACTTATTCAAATGATTGATACATGTGTACATGCTTTTTCCATCGGGGGCTCGACTTATTTACACGGGCACGGTTCATTCGACAGTTTGGCCCATTACAACATTCTCCTATCGAGGCCCTCTTCGACATGACTTGCTTTCTTCAAAAAAGTAACCTTCGAGGGTGATGCCCCCCAGTATTCGAGGTTGATAGAAAAGAAGTCTTGAATACTTGTTAAGTTTTACTTAGGTAGCATATAGGTGTTGTCTTGTTAAAAACCTTGCCGGTAAAACCCATTTGGGATAAAACCCGATCTAAGGGAATAAGAGAGAAACACATGCTTTAAAACCCAAGGTCTTCGAGTTGAAGGGTGATTCGATATCTCCAACTGAACATCTGCAAAAAGTTAGTATGAAATATAAATAAAAAAGGAGAAGGTTATACCTTAGCAATAATATCATTTGAGCAGTGATATATTCCAATTGTTTGGTAGTTGTTCGCCCTCCATAGTGCTAAGATTATAAGATCCTTTTCCTATCACTCCGAGGACATGGTACGGTCCTTCCCAACTAGGGCCTAGCTTCCCTTCATTTGGGTTTCGAGTGCTGAGGGTGACTTTCCTTAGAACCAAGTCCCCGACTCTGAAGTATCGAAGGTTTGTTCTTCTATTGTAGTACCTTTCGATCCTTTGTTTTTGAGCAGCCATTTGAAACAGTGCGGCCTCACATTTTTCATCTAATTTCTCGAGGGAGGTGTTCATGGCCTCGTTGTTTGAGTCCTCGATGGCATGTCAAAATCTGATGCTCGGTTTCCCGACCTCGACTGGTATCAATGCCTCGAACCCATATACCAAAGAGAACGGGGTTTCCCCTGTGATCGACTTCGAAGTTGTTCGATATACCCATAGTACTTCGGGAAACACTTCTCTCCATTTCCCCTTCGCATTCTCTAACCTCTTCTTTATGTTTTGAATGATAGTTTTGTTTGTGGACTCGGCTTGACCATTTTCACTTAGGTGGTAAGGAGCTGATAGGATCCTTTTGATTTTATGATCCTCGAGGAATTTTTTCACCTAGCTGCCGATGAACTACTTCCCATTATCACATGTAATCTCAGAGGGGATCCCGAATCGGCATATGATATGGTCCCATATGAAGTCGATGACTACTTTTTCTCTTATCTTCTCGAAGGCCTGCGCTTTTACCTATTTTGAGAAGTAGTCAGTCATAAATAAGATGAATCTAGCTTTATCTGGTGCCGTTGGTAGGGGGCCGGCGATGTCCATCCCCCATTTTATGAATGGCCACGGGGATAGGGCTGAGTGCAGTTGTTCACCGGGTTGATGTATCATCAGTGCGAATCTTTGGCATTTGTCACATCTTCGAACGAACTCCTTGGTGTCCTTTTCCATGAAATCCCAGTAATACCCCGCTCTGATTACCTTTCGAACTAAAGAGTCAGCACCAGAGTGGTTTCCACAAGTGCCTTCGTGGATTTCTCGTAGCACATAGTCGGTGTCCCCCGGTCCCAAGAATACTGCTAATGGCCCGTCGAAGGTCCTCCTATATAATGTTCTATTCTCATCGAGTGAAAATTGGTTACTTTGACTCGAAGGGCCCTCGATTCTTTTTGGTCCATGGGGAGCTTCCCATGTTTCAAGTAGTCGATGTACTTGTTTCTCCAATTCCATGTTAGACTTGTTGAGTTGATTTCTGCTTGACCTTCTTCAATCACTGACTTTGATAGTTTGTACAATAGTCCCCAGGATTATGTCATCTTCTTCAATCGAGGATCCTAAGTTCGTGAGTGCATCAACTTCGCTATTCTGTTCTCGAGTTATGTGGACCAGGGTCCACTCTTCGAAGCGAAGCAATATCACTTGAAGCTTGTCTAAGTATCTTTGCATCGTGTCTTCTCGAACTTCGAAGCTCCCATTTAATTGGTTAACCACCAAAAGAGAGTCACATTTTGCCTCGATGACCTCTACTCCCAGGCCCTTGGCTAGTTCGAGACCTGTAATCATGGCCTCATAATCGGCCTCATTGTTAGTCAACTTCGAAGTTTTTATGGATTGCCTAATTATGCCGCCCGTAGCGGTTTTAGAACTATACTGATCCCTAACCCTTTCACATTTAAGGCACTGTCAATGAAGAGGGTGCATACCCCCGATGATGTGCCTATTTTTAACAAGAGTTCTTTTTCTACTTCGGGCATGAGGGTAGGCGTAAAATCGGCCACGAAGTCTGCCAAAATTTGAGACTTGATAGTCGTTTGAGGTCGATATTCGATATCGTACCCTCCAAGTACGATGGACCATTTGGCCAATCGGCCCGATAATTCAGGCTCATGCAAGATGTTTCGAAGTGGATATGTAGTTAACACACATATATGATGACATTAAAAGTATGGTTTCAACTTCCTAGATGCACTTACTAATGCAAGAGCTAATTTTTCTAAATGCGGATACCTGGTTTCAGCATCTCCAAGGGTCCGACTTATGTAATAAACATGGAATTGCATACCTTGTTCTTCTCGAACCAACACGCCACTTACCGCAACTTCGGACATGGCCAAATACAAGTATAGTGTTTCATCCTCCTTGGGGTATGGAGCAAAGGTGGAATCGAGAGATACCGTTTTAGTTCTTCCAAGGCCTGTTGGCATTCCGGAGTCCACTCGAAGTTGTTTTTCTTCTTCAAAAGGGAGAAAAAGTGATGACTCCGATCCGATGACCTCGAGATGAATCGACTTAAGGCTACTATCCACACTGGTCAGCCACTGTACTGCTTTCACATTGTTTACCACGGTGATCTCCTCGATGGTTTTGATTTTTTCGGGGTTGATCTCGATCCCCCTATTTGACACCATGAAGCCCAAAAATTTTCCCGAGCCGACTCCAAAAGCGCATATCTCGGGGTTGAGCTTCATGTTGTATCTTCTTAGGATATCGAACGTTGCCTGCAAATGAGTCAAATGATCCTCTGCGCGCAGGGACTTAACTAACCATTCATCAATGTAAACTTCCATGGACTTGCCTATTTGATATTCGAACATCTTATTAACTAGGCGTTGGTATGTAGCTCCTGCATTTTTTAGCCCGAAGGGCATTACATTATAGCAATATATGCCATACTTCGTGATAAACGAAGTCTTTTCCTGGTCCTCCGGGTTCATTTGAATTTGATTGTACCCGGAGTAGGCGTCGAGAAAAGTGAGGATCTCGTGGCCAGCCGTAGCATCGATTAGACGGTTGATGTTTGGCAATGGGATTAGGGCATGCTTTATTCAAATCTTTGTAATCTACACACATTCTCAGTTTTTTTCCTTTTTTAGGGACTACTACTAAATTAACTAGCCATTCGAGGTATTTTACCTCCCTAATGGATCATATTTTAAGAAGCTTAGTTACCTCATCTTTGATGAATGTATGCTTTACCTCGGATTGAGACCTCCTTTTTTGCTTCACCGGTTTGAAACTAGGATCGTCACTTAGTCGATGGGTGGTTACTTCTGGTGGGATCCCTATCATATCTAAATGGGACCAAGCGAAGCAATTAATGTTATCAATAAGAAATTGCATAAGTTTTTTCTTGAGTTCGGGGGTTAGTTCCGTTCCCAGGTATACCTTTCGTTCTGGAAGATGTTTGATTAATACGGCATGCTCGAGCTCTTCGACTGTGGACTTCGTTGCATCTGACTCCTCGTGGGCAACGAAATTTCAAGGGGTGAGGAATTCTTCCTCTTCATCCTCGACCACATGTCCTCGGGCTCAACCGAGGGTATGGGTTGTGATTGCTATTTAGCTACATGTTCGTCTTTTGACTTCCCCGAGGTAGGTGGAGCTGATACTAGTGCTAAGTCATGCATTGTGAACATTTCTTTGGCTGCATGCTGCTCTCCATACACCGTTTTCACGTCATATTTTTTTTGGAAACTTCATCATTTGATGAAGAGTTGATGGTACTGCCCTCATGCTATGTATCCATGGCCTTCCAAGTAGGACGTTTTACCTCATGTCACCTTCGATGACATAAAATTTGGTGGCTTGTATGGTCCCGACCACGTTGACTGGGAGGATAATTTCCCCCTTGGTTTTTTCACTCGCCATGTTGAACCCATTTAGGACTCGAGAGACGGGTATGATTTGGTCGAGCAGCTCGAGCTGCTCCACGACCCTCGACCTGATTATATTACTACCTGGATCCACGAGCATACGTTTAACTTGAACTTTATTTAAAAGGAAAGAAATTATCACTGCATCATTATGAGGCTAAGATAAGGCTTCGATGTCTTCCTCGTTGAATATGAGGGTATCCTCAGGAATGTAGTCCCGAGATCGCTTCTCCCTTGTGATGGATACTTTTGTTTGTTTGAATACGAGTCCCTGCAGGACGTCGACTCCACCGATGATCATATGAAAGACATGTTGGGGCTCCTCCTGTTTATTCTTCCAAAAACCACAGTTTTGCTCATGAGTCCCCGGGAGCTCTGGCCTCGATCCACCCTTTGATCATTTCAAGGTATATTACGCCTCGAAGTGTTTTTTCGGTCTTCGACATATGGTTGGTGTCTCTCCTTATTTTCCCTCGGATCCCTTTTTGCATTTCTTGATTCCTTTGCTAATAGCCTGCTTGGATACACTGAGCCCGAGGGGGCTCCCAATTGATCGTCCTCAACCCTGATTTTTGATTGATACCTGTTGTGAACATCCGCCCAAGTTACGGCGGGATACTCGATCAAGTTTTACGTCAGCTGCTTCGAAGCTATTGAGCTTCGTTCGTTCAAACCCTGAGTGAAGGTTTGCACGACCCAGTCATCGGAGACTGGAGGTAATTCCATTCGCTCCATCTGAAAGCGAGATATGAACTCCCTTAGCATCTCGTTTTCTCTTTGTTTGATTTTGAACACATCAGACTTCCTTGTAGCAACTTTTATGGCACCATCATGTTTCTTCACAAACGAGTCTGTCAACATGGCAAACGAATCTATTGAGTTCGGGGGGAGGTTATGATACCACATCATAGCCCCCTTGGACAATGTTTCTCCAAATTTCTTTAACAGGACAGACTCGATCTTGTCGTCCTTTATATCATTCCCTTTTATACCACAAGTATATGTGGTGATATGCTCGTTGGGATCTGAGGTCCTGTTATATTTTGGGTTATCGGGCATCCTGAACTTCTTCGGAATGGGCTTCGGAGCCACACTTGACGGAAATGGTTTTTGTACGAACTTCTTCGAATCTACTCCCTTCAAAATCGGGGGTGCTCTCGGGATCTGGTTGACTCTCGAGTTGTAGGTTTCTACTTTTTTATCGTTGTCCTCTATCTTCTTTTCTCCTGACTCGATTCTCTTGGTGAGCTCCTCGAGCATTCTCATGATAGCGGGGTATGTTCCTGACCCATCATTGCTCGATCTTTCTGGTGTTGGCTCAACTCGGGGAGCTATTCCCGGTCCTGCTGTACTCGGAGTCTTTTGCTGACTCTGCAACTGAGTGATAGCAGCTTGTTGTGCTTGCAACATTTACAAGATTACTTGTAGACTAACTTCTCTTTCTTCTCGAGCATGTGTCCCTTGTGCGTCATGTTGGTCCCCTCCGCGTACACTTCCTTCAATGTCAGTACCCAAATCGACGTGCAAAGCAATGTGTGAACCTATGTCGACAGGGTTTGGCGGTGGCCCGCCGGCCCTTGGAGCCGTTGCACTGTTTTCTCCATGGAAACCAAGACCGGCGTTTCCAGGTGCGTTTGCTGAGTTAGACATATTTTAACCTGAAATCAAAGAATCTTTACAAGAAAAAGTGTGAAGAATAACTTGTGTTATCAGAAAACTAGCACCAAAATAATCACTATTATCTTTAGCCCCACGGTGGGCGCCAAACTGTTTACCTCGAAAAATGGAATTAACAATTATATTTGATTTTTGGTTCTAAATATATGTGATGTATTCTAATACTAGTTAATTATCAAGAAATGATAAACTTAAGTAAGAAGAATGTGATAGCCAAATCAATGTTGTCACAGAACTGGGGGCCTCGAGGTTAGTTTTTAGCATTGACTTACGAACAGTAAATGAAGAACAATAAAGCTTGAGAAATAATGTTGAGCACATTAAACAAGAAGGGCAGAGTAGAATGTTTTATTGCAGTGAAATTTGTTGCTTTTACAAATTATTGGAGTCCCTTTTATATAGGAGGGGAAAACCCTAATATGGTACATCTCTAATTATGACAAAGAATACTATTGGTCCAGCTGTATAACGGCCTAGTACGGATTTGTAGTTTTGTACTATCCCTTGCAGACCTTATCAGTTTAACCACGTGTCCTTGAAAAATTCTCGTCTTTTCATGATGGTCATCGATTTTGTACAACTTCGAAGTAGACCGTGATGGGCCTTCGATGTGCTTTCCCGAAGTATACATTCTGGGATCGGATTCGAACTTCATTTTGAAGCATAATAAAGACCTCAAAATCGGGCTCCTTCGATTTCAGCCGTATACATAAAAGATTTTATGATTATAAAATAATAAACTGACTCATAATAGTGGTACCTAGATGTTTTTTTCCGACTATTTTATTAGATACTTGTTGTATTCCACTAGCATAAATATTAAGTAATAATGACAGAGTCACATGCAAGGCGACGGGATTTAAATGAATTCCCTTAGTCGGAATAGGGTAAAAACAAATTTTTTGTACCGATTGAAAATTTTGTATCCGCTTAATACAAGAAAAATGCAGGTTAAAATTTTAAGTATGAAATTTTTAATTTTTTAAAATTTTCTTATCAGAATTTCTGGTTCCGCCCACTGGATGCCGATAACTCTGGCAATTAGGCCAATTTATTTTATATTACTCTTGGTGTTTTTTGTTTTGTTGGGGTTACTGCAATGATGCTGTGTGCTTGGCTGTTTTTGATCTTATGAACTCTTTATGCTTGCCTTATTCTATGGTGTGTTACAGTTACTTTCTACAGACTCGAGGTTTGTCAGTTTTAGCCATAGGGTTTTCTGCCATTCATGATTTTTTAACTTTTACCATCAGCTAGAGATGAAAGGTGAAAAAGAAAGAAACTCATCGACAGTGCTATACGTAATTTGGACACAACTCATTTAATTCTTTCCAATGTGTTCCCCTATTCAGTATCCTTCTTTAAAAGGAAACTAGATTTGAAAGAATACTTATAGGCAATAAATGCATGTATCAAACTTATAAGTGAATGTATGTTTCTTTTGCAAAAATAAAAATAAAAAAATTTATTGTTTAATCATGAAGAATTGATAAATAGCAGTTAGCACCTATTAATTGACAATTCACATACAAAAATATAGTACCAGTGAGACAGTGAAATTTATATTATTCTTTAATAAAGTTGTGATATATTTTTTTATCATATGCTAATATGAACCAAATTAAAAGTGAAAGCGTCTTATTAAGTTGTGAGACCAGAGCGTCTCATACAAGTGAAATTTGTTTCAGCATCATCAACTTGTGCAAAAGAAATGGTTTCTTCCATTAATATATATCAGGTAACCAATGCAAATTAACATGATTTATTGCATATAACATGTTCGATTAATATTTTCCTTAAAATTGTGAATAAACCAAGGTTGGCAGGCAGGGGCGGATCTACGTAGTTGACTTGAGGTGCCACGTCACCTGATCGCTCGGGTAAAATTGTATGTATGTACTAGTATTTTACATAAAAACAATTATATAACTAAAGCTTGGCACCCAATGTTACAATTTAACCGTAGCTGCCATGGTCAAGCTTGCAACCCCACCCTTAGGATGCAAGATCGAATTCTAGCAGATTCCAAAGCTTTTCCTTTATCCGTGTTGTTTCATGTCCCTTTTCTTTGTTTTGTTTTTGCTCCTTTTCTTTAACTTCTAGAAATTTCTTTATCTTCTATTTTCTCTAGTTGTACAAATCCATTCTATAGTATATTAAATTATACTTTTCTTTCCTTTTTTCAAATTCTCAAAATTTGTTTGGATGTGATTTTAATTATTTTCTCTTTTTAGCCATCTAATGTTATTCTTTGGTTCCAATTTTTTTTTTGCACTGATGGTATCAATAGACATAATATTAGTCTAGCTATATGGAGATTAAATGGGCATAATATCTTCATTGATGGTACGTTTGCATTAAAAATTACGGCACCGGCGATTATCAAATCTTGGATCCGCCTCTTTTGGCAGGGGAGGAGGGTAGGGGCAGTAGTGGAAGGGAGCGACAGGCGTCCTCTGGTTTGGGTTAACTTAACGTCTACGTTTAGGAAAGACAGAAGTTGTACCTCACTTTTGTTTGTTGCATTTTTACAGAGCCCTCGATCTCATTTAGTTCTTTAACCAAATCATGGGCCATTCCGTGCACTTCCCTAATTATTTTGCACTCGAGAGTCTGTACCATTTTTGGGCTTCCTGCAACCCTCAGCTCCTCTCTGATTTAACCTTTAACCATATAATGGCCCAGCTCCCTTACCCTAGTTCCCAAAGGAATACTCAGTACTTTTTTCATTTTTTTGGTAGTAGATACTTTGCTAAGTCTTAAGCAAACAAGACTATTCATTCAATCAGACCTCAGTGTGAAAAGGAAAAAGAAAAAGAAAAAAAGACCTGCCAAAAGATAGATATTTGTTTGTCTAGATAATCTTTTCTTTTAATACTAATAGAAAAACCAAAAATAATTAGCAATGAGCTAGAAATGATTTGTTGCCGAGGGAACAACTCAGAATCAATAGTGTATACGGGTCAAACGAAGTAAGAAGTATGAATGTATGAGATAGAGATCGAATTTGAGAACTCTTTGAATCGAGGCTGGAATGGGGGTACTCGCCACCGGACATGATAAGACAACACTCCCCAAACCCGGAACGAGTTCCAAGATCTCGGAAAGCACTACAAACGGTTGCACACGACTAACATATGGCCGTGATATCCGCACCCAACCGGATAATACATTCGCAGATCTCGCCCGATATCAGTAATTGACGAGAAAGGAGGATTTTTACCTTTTTTAGAATTGTACTAGAGATGAAACCCTCCTACAATATAAAGGGAAGTTTTTTATTCAATACACACATTGTAACACGCATATCAAGGCAATACAAACTTATTTCTCTGCTCTCTAGCTATTGAAAGGTTCTTATTTTAATCATAGTCATTATATACGTTTGGCTTCAAATCGAGGGTCCGGTCAAGGATAGAACTATTGTTTGGCTTAAATCCGAGACTGGCCTTCACGTCACAACTTATTTGGTCATTTATTTTATCTTTAATTTGTTTATATAACATTCTTGATTACTTGTATTGAATTAATCCACGTATCCTTAAAATCGCGAAAATTTAATTATTATCCGTTTTAAGAGTAAACAGTTTGGCGCCCACTGTGGGGCTAAGGATAATAGTGAAGGTTTGATACAAATCTCCATAACGCATTCTATTTTACACTTGTTCTTTAAGGTCTCAATTTCAGGTCAGTTTAAAAATGTCAAATTCTCAGTATGCTCACTTGAACGTTGAGGCTGAGTCTGGTCATCATGGTGAAAACAACAATCTGGTGCCTAGCAACGAGGTGCCCCCTGCTAATCCCAACGGAATCCTAGTTGCTGACCCAGTCGATGCTAACTCGCAGGTGGCCATTGATGCTAACATGCCTACCAATTCCGAAAACAACGTTCATGGAGGAGCTCGACCAACGACTCGAGGAGCGCCCGAAGGCGAAGGCGACGGGGTCAGCTTATGGTTGATCTTTGAAATGTTGCAGGCTCAACAGGCGATACCGCAGCTGCAAAATCAAAGCCACACCCCAGCAGAGTTGAGCTCGATCCATCTCGTGAAAACACTTAAAGAAATGAGCAGATTACCGAATGACCGGTTGAAGTTGCATCGGGTGTCAGTCCCGAAGTAATAAAAATGCTCGAAGAATTAACGAAACGGGTGGAATCAGGTGAAAATAAAATTGAGGCAAACGACAAGAAGGTGAAAATATACAATTCTAGGGTCGATCAAATCCCAGGAGCACCCCCGATATTGAAAGGCCCGGATTCCAAGAAATTTTTCCAAAAGCCTTTCCTTTCGAGCGTGGCACCAAAGCCGATACCAAAGAGGTTTCGTATGCCCGGTATCAAAAATATATGAAACCACGGATCCGAATGAGCATGTGACCTCCTACATATGAGCCATCAAAGGCAACGATTTGGAAGACGATGAAATCGAGTCAGTGTTATTAAAGAAGTTCGGGGAAACTATGTCAAAAAGAGCATGATATTGTACCACAACTTGCCCCATATTCTATTGACTCGCTCATGCTCGCAGATGCTTTTTTAAAGGCTCATGACGGGCCCATCAAGGTCGAGACCAGAAAATCGGACCTTTTCAATGTTAAGCAAAGAGACAATGAGATGCTCAGAGTTCGTGTCAAGGTTTCAAATGGAATGGATGGACTTGCCTCCGGTTGCGGATGATTTGGCCGTTCAGGCATTCACTCAAGGACTTAAACCCCAAAGCTCCTTAGCTTCACAGCAGCTGAAACAAAATTTGGTAGAGTACCCGGTGGTAACTTGGGCCGACGTCCCCAACAAGTACCAATCAAAAATTAGAGTCGAGGACGACCAAATCGGAGCCCCTTCTGAGTTCTTTTATCCCATCAGAACCGACGACAGGCCTAAGAGAGTTGTCGATCATGAATCAAGGCTGATACGAGATCGGTGTCAACCATACAGTGTAGATTGAAGGGGAAATAGGCACGGGCGTAACCCCACAATGAACGAGAAGAGAAGAGACTGTGGGACCAATACCCGAGGTCTGATGAGCAAGAATGGTTTCGACAGGCCGCTTGGGGGAGATGTACCCAGCATCATATCAGCCATTGGGCGCATCAAGGAAACTAAGTGGACCCGACCTGCCATGACCCAAAATCCCTCCGAAGGAGTCGTGATGGCACCTAGTCTCTAAAACTAGGTAATCCTAACATATACGGAAAATATAACAGATCCTACTAAACAGTTGATGAACATGAACCAGAAATTTCTTAATATCCCAATAGTCTCAACATGATATAACAAGCCAAAACCGGCAGTAAAGTCATAAGCCTTTCTAGGAGTATATTTAAAAAATGAATACATCATTGTTCCATAATAGAAGGAAAATAATGGAAATAAATACAATAGAGGGTGACTTTACCTTGAAATATCCATCCACATCAAGCATAAGTCTCAAAATCGACTCGATCCGAAGTACCTGGTTCTGCACAAGAAATATCCAGAAGCGTAGCATGAGTACACCACGGTGGTACCAAGTAAGTATCAAGACTAACCTCGGTAGAGTAGTGATGAGGCCAGGTCAAGACACACACTGAACATCTAAACCTATGGAGGATATGACATAAAGCTAACAAGGAAGGTATATCAAAGAATTGCCAATAAACGACAGAAATTAGATTATATGCAGTAGTAATGATAAGGGAAATATGAATGGCGACGAGAAATAACCAAGTAATTAAACAACAACATAGTTGGGGTACGAATGAAGTATAAATATGCTCAAGTAGGGAGAACGATGTCAACTCAACTCGACCAATCAAATCATTTCTAATACATAATTTCAACAATTCCACTTCTCATAATCTCACATCATAAATCACAACTTCCAAACCTTTAACACACATGGAATCTTGTGCCCACATATTTTCATCACACTTTGCACGACAAAATTCACGTAAGGGTAACTAACGGGTCGGGTTGACCCGAAACCGGACCAGCCCAGACCGGTTGAAACCGGAACCGGAACGGCCCTGTATGTAGGGGCCGGGTGGGGCTGGGTAGGAGAGGTAGAGGGGGTTGGTCCGTTTAGTTTTTGGTACCGGTTAACTGGACCGGTCATTCCCGGTCAAAGTGAGCAGTACACTTTACTGGGTTAACCAGACCGGACCGGTACAACGGTTATATTTTTTTTTTTGTTTTTTTTTAAATTTTTTAAACATGTGGGCCCCACTTAAATAAGGGAAACGGTCACCTTGGCAGGGATCCGTTGCCCAACGGCAGAATTGCACTAATAGCCCTTTTTTGGGCATTTTTTTCTTTAAAATTTAACACTTTTTCCATTTACAAAATTAACCTTTTCTAAAACTATAAATACACCCCACCCCCCTTTTCATTTCTTCACTCATATCTCATTTCTCAATCTCAATTTCTCTCATTCTGTCATTCTCCAATCTTCAATTCATCTTCTAAATTTATTTGGCTTTTTTTTTGGAATTTAATTTATCGTAAAAGTTATTTTATCATTCGGATTTTGAAGTTTGAAAAATTGAACTTCAAAATTGAAATACTTGATGTTTCTTCATGGTAACATTGGAATTGCGTAATCATCAAGTGCTCAATTTATTGCCGAATTCGGTGCACTCCCTCTAATTCTTTCTCTTATTTACTATTTTATTTGCATATTTAATTTTTGCTTATACTTAAACTTTTACAATATGTTTTATGCTACTAAAAGAGCGTGTAGAAAAGTTGCTAGTAGGGGAAATAAAAAAAAGAGATAGTCCTTCAGCATCTGGTACTTGTAGTAATAGTAATATCCCATTTACACATGTTTCCAAAATATCGCCTAATGATAATATAGATTATGAACAATTACAAGAAGATTTTCTAATAGAAGATAATGAATTAGAAATGGAAGATGAGATACCTGTTACACCTAGTAGTGCTGGAGTTGCTACAAGGGGTGGTGGTCGTGGTACTAGTAGTAGACCACCTATGACTCCGACTATTAATCGTAGAAAAAGAAGTAAGGTTTGGAATTTTTTTGAGATAATTGAAGGTACTGACAGAGTTCGATGCAAACTTTGTAAACTTGATTTTAAACATCTGACTGGAGGAAATTTAGGGGGGACTGAGACTCTTAGTAGACATATGAGAGTTGATCATCCCATAGAATGGGGCTCTTATGGGGATGGAAAAAAAATAAGTCTTAACCCTACTACTGGAGGACTTATGAAATATGATAAAATGAAGGATCGTGAGGAGTTAGC